>VSMD01091273.1:0-63606 GCA_008750895.1 Mirza zaza | reverse complement strand
ACGCCATTTCCCAGTGTCGCTATGGGATTGAGCTCCAGTGGCCTGCGGGGTTGGCTGGGCTGGCGGCACGCCCTTTCCTAGGCTGCCTTGCCTTCCCTGTGTGCCTCCTCCATGCACTACTCGCCTTCCCTGTGTGCCTCCTCCATGCACTACTTCCACTCACATCCCTGCTCAGAGTGTGCTCTGGGGAAGCCAGATTCCTACTGTGTGCCAGGCACTGTGCCAGGGACTCACTCATTGATTGAGGAAACATCACGTGATGGGATTTCAAACCCCAGTGACTGGCCTGTAGGAAGAGGCTTCATGGAAATTTGAGAGTTTATTCTAACAACCACCCTGGTAGAATTAGTGTGAGGCTTAAACTTGTAAAACTCTTAAGAGAGTGCTTGGCAAATACTAGCAACTAAGTAATTATTAGTTATTATGTTCATTATTCTGATGAGCTAAGGCATTGAGTGTTTAACAGTTCCTTGTTAAAATATAAATTACCATGCAAAGGCAGTACATTAAGCGCTTAGTGGCCATTAACACTTTAGGGGAGCAGATTTGTGGGAGAAGCTTTAGCCACTGTGCTAGACCTTGAGGGAATGAGACAAAAGGCAAGGCAGGTTTGAAAGGTGGTTAGAGAGGAGTGAGAGCTGATCGACAGGAGCCCTGGGACAGTCCCCTGGGGCCTCCTGGTAGGCAAGGACCATCCTGGAGCTCCAAGCTGCCTGGGTGGGGAGGCACATTCTCCAAGCAGGTGAATCCAGGCTATCTGAGTCCAAAGACCACAAGAGAAAAGTGGCCATGCTGAGATTTGAACCTAGGTTGCATTCATTCATTTATTCACTTATTATTTTGATACATTGTTCAATACAGTTTTATTGGAATTGGGGTTTCAAAGATTGTCAGAGGATTCTCAGAGGAAGAACTCGTATTAATAAACCAATGGTGCATGACAAAATATCGTTAAGTGCTTTGATAGAACATATGTGTGCATCAGGAATGAGAGAATGGCTCCTTCTGCCCTGGGAGGCAGGAGAGGAGGGTCATGAAGAGGAAACCCTTGCTCTGAATTTTGGCAGACAGCTGGCCCTCCAGCCCACTTCATTCCATTGCCTCCCTCCCTCTGGGAGTGGGCAGGGCGCTTCACATCTCTGACCCCCACTCAGGTTCCTCACCTACAACATGGGCTCCTGGCCCCAAGCCCTCGGGGCTGCTCTGAGCATTGCAGAAGACAGGTGTGGGGAAGTGCTCAGTGTAGGCCCCGCAAATGCCACCCATTTCCTTCCACCGTCCCTCCAACGGCCACCCTGAAATGAGTAAGATGCAACAAAGTACCCTTATTAATTATGCAATCTTGGGCAAGTTCCTGGACTCCAGGAGCTTCAGTTACTTCATCCATGCAACGTGCGTGGTTGATAATATTAACAGTTCTCCCCCTAGTATTGTTTAAATGATGAAATGAGATAATTTAAGTGCCTGGCACACAGTAAGCACACTCAATAGATGTAGTTACAATTTAGAAAAGACTCCTGGCAGAGAGAGAAATAGTCTGACAAAGTTCCTAGCTTACAATCTCAATGACTATCAGTCAACAATTGGGGATTGGTTCTCAATGGTCAACACTTTAGATTTAGGACACTTTGTGTTTTGACCCACCGGCAGCAGACATTGGCAATGCCTGACTCCTGTCTCCTGGACTTTCTTCTCTGTATGCTGAAGGCTCTTTACCATGCACACTTGCTGGTCTGCCTGGACCGTCAGCCTGTGGAGAACAAAATCCAGGGTATAGGAGTAAAAGAAGCATTGGTGGATGAGTGCCCAGCTCCCATGCCCTCTGGTTAAGATGTGATTCTGGGGCATTTCTACAGTGAACTTGATAGTGACCCAGCAGGATTCAGTTCCAGTTGCCCACAGTGGTAACTAGCTGACCAGCACAGCCTTTGTCACCTTCTTTCTCTTCTCTGGCTCCCTCTCCCATTCCTGTACCACAATATACTCTACGATCACCCCCTGAGTAAATTGACTGCACTGAAATTCTTCATTCTGGGTCTACGTCAGGGGGGAACCCACACCAAGACCCTCATTGACATGTGCCTCTAACCAAGTTCAGCAGGGGCCAAATGAAGTGCAAGGTCACACAGCTACCTGCATAGAGTCATATAATCACAACTGTCTAGACAGCCAGTTCAGGCCCAAGCAAATTTTTGCTTGCTTGAATTATTTGGGTTGGCTGGGCCGGGCAGACCTGGACTCCCTCCAAAATTCTTCCAGCCCCCGCTTTCCGTTAGTCTCGGAGACTTAACCTCCGAAGCTGGCAGGCCTCAGACGGGAACGGCACAGGATTCTGGGAAGGGCAAATGCAGTTTTCTTCTTGTTCTCAGAATGAAACACCGAGGCCCTCCCACCTCCTCTTAGTCCAGAGATAAGGCTCACACTGTTATTTCTCTGGAATCAACACCATTATCAGAGGTGAGACATAAACACAGAGGTGGAGGTATGCATGGGAATAGCAGGCCCATCCTGGCTCTGTTATTCACACCTGGGCTCCCAAGTTACTCTTGTGACTCTGTTCAGCAAAACTGATGTGATTCATGGATTTATCACGATGCCCAGGTCCTCCCGAGAAACCTGCCAGCTGAGCAGATGGAGAACACCAGTTCAACCCCAAGCTCAGAGGTGGGAAGTAGATTGAATGAGAGTGGCCTCCTTTCTTCTCTCCAGACCCCCTTGAGAAGAGGGAAGGAGAGGAACCAGGAATTCTGCATTGCAGACCCAGCAATGAGAGGGCACGGATTTCAAGGAAGGCAGAAGCCACTGAGATAGGAAACAAAGGTGATCATTTATTGAGCGCCTCACATTGCTGAGCCTTGAGCTAAGTAAGCACATTATATAAGTGCATTTAGCTCATTCTCTCTCTCTCTCTCTCCCCTCCCTCTCCCTCCCCCTCCACTTCATATAAATTACCCAGGTTTGGAGATATGGAAATTAAGGTTCAGAGAGAATAATTTTTAGTTCAAGATCACCTGGACATATGAGGTTTGACCAAGGTTTATCTGCTCCCAGATTTTGTTCTTGTCCATTGCACTTAGACAGCCTGATTCGCCCTAAACTGTGATCCTTCTGATCTTTCCCATTACTGTGACTGGTAATAAATAGTTGGGGTGTACACACTATATGCTAAGTACTGGCATGGAAGATACAAAGGTAAATTAAACTTAGGCCCTCCTTCCTTGAAATCACTTCTATTTTATTTTTTTATTTTTGTGCATTTAGTCACCACATTCAATTATTCCACAAGCTGCTTCCAGACTTTGTCTTTCCTTTTGACTTCCCTGGTCACTAGAGGGATGGATCCACATCGTGTCCCTTCTGGGGGTGTCACAGCCCAGCCTCCAGGCCCACCTCTCTGCCCTCAGTGTACTGGGATAACCTTTGACACACCTCCTTCCTGGTGCCCCCGACAGGCAGAAGCTGACACCATTCCTTCCACCATCACTGCAACACACCTGGAGAGAGGGCAGGATTGACAACTGGGTCACCCAGAATCTGGGCCTTGCCCTGCCACTGACCCCTAGGTGACTGTGACCAAGTGACTTCTCTTTGGGCCTCAGGTTCTGATCTGTAAAATGGAAGAATAGGCTTTGGGGGTTTGGGGTTTCCCGGGAGTGTTTTATGGGACTCTTCACGGGATTTATTCATTCCTTATTCATTAAGCCCCTCCCGTGTGCCAGGCATTGCTCTAAGCGCCGAAGAATGAGAACAAATCGCCTGCTCGTGCTGAGCTGAGCTTGCTTTCCAGTAAGGGAGCCGGACAGCGACATGTGATCTATGTCAGGCGATGGCGAGCGCTGAGAAGAAGAGTAAGCAGGTGGGTAAGGACACGGAGACAGGGAAGGGTGCACAGCGGCATGAAGGAAACAGGGGTGTGAAGGAGGTGAGAGGGAGACCCATGCAGATGGCCGGGGTGGAGCTCAGGCAGAAGGGACAGCTGTGCAGAGATTGTCATGGAGCGAGCCTGGCACATTGAGGCAACAGGAAAGGAGGCCAGTGGGGAAGTGGAGTCAGCCGCAGCGTGGCAGGAGATAAGGCTGAGAGCTGACGTGGCACGTGGCCGTGGAGGGCTCCAAACCCTGGGGGACTGTCGCAACTCGCCCTCACCGGAGGGTTTGAGAAAATCAGCGACAAGATCCGACGTACATTTTAACGTGTAGCAAAGAGGATGCGGACCACCAAGGTTTGGGAGATCGGTTAGGAAACTCTTGCAAAATCCAGATCAGAGCTGGTGGTGACCGGATCGGGCTGAGAGCTGTGGAGGAGAAACGCTCAGATGCAGAGTCACACGGGCGGGAGTCGTGACTGACTAAATGTGGGGTGAGAGAGAGGCAGGGCTTAGGGCCTGGGAGCTGGAAACAGTAATCGCCATTTGCGGAGCAGGTGCGCTCCAGGGCCAGGAGCAGTTTGGGGGGGACGGAAGGGGTTTGGGTTGAACAAGTTCAGCTCAGTCGCTAGCGGAGACGTCGTGTGAGGCATCTGGTTTATGAGTCTAGCAGGGGTCCTCAAACTTTTTAAACAGGGGGCCAGTTCACTGTCCCTCAGACCGTTGGAGGGCCGTTGGAGAGTGGGGGGCACATTCCACACATGCGCACTGTGGGCCCGGGACAAGTCGGCTGCTAAGCAGGACAGGCAGTGGCGGCAAAAACACTCATCAGGCTGGATAAATGTGCTAGGAGGCCCACATGTGACCCCCGGGCCGTAGTTTGAGGACCCCTGGAAGAGAAGTGGTCTGGGCTGGCAATGAGCTGTGAGCGAGTCTCCAGCACAGAGATGGTGTCTGAGCCGTGACACTGAATGGGCTCAAGTAGGGAACGAGTGTGCACAGAGGACGGGGCCACGGCACACTGGCATTTGATGACAGAGGAGAAGAAAAGGACCCGGTAAAAGAGGCTGAGAAGGAGCAACCTGCAATATAGGAGGAGGATTGAGCAAGTGGCGACATGAACACTAAGGGGAAAGTTTTCAAGGACGAGGAGGATGTGATAGACCGCAGCTGATGCTGATGACAAGGAAAGAGGGAGGAGGACTGAGATGTGACCCCTGGATTTGGGGACATAAGGGCTGTTGGTGGCCTTTGTAAGAGTGATTTCAGTGGGCTGGGGAGAAGGCTCAGGGTGTGGGGCTCTGGACCATCGCCACCATCCCCTCCAACCCAAGCTTGTTTACGGACATATGTACACACACAGCCACCCAAAGGAATATAGAGAAAATAATATCTCAAAGTTGTTACCTTTGTTTTTTGTTTCAATGCTTCTTTATAGCAATCCATGACTTTTCTCCTAATTAGTCAAAAGCATCCAGATTTGCCTCATGGAGTATGGAGACTACTGCAGCAGAAATGAAAAGTCAAATCAACCTGTTGATGTTCAGTTGAACTTAGGATATCAAAACCTAGATCAGGGATATTAGTTTAGGAAGACTTTGCTTTGGGAACCCAAGTTTTATCAAATGTGAAAAGATGCCTGGCAACCTGGACACTTCAAGCAGAATGGAGACTTCACACAGCAACACGAGATGTAGAGGACAGAGGGAATTCCACACCACCTGCTCCAGCACCTGTAAGGGACTAGGTACAGATGAGCTGGTCAAGGGTAGGGCTGGAGGAAGAGGATAGGATGTGAACTTGAAGGACACCTTTGGGGTTTTAGACAAGAGGACCAAACCTTGCTGTAAAGACAGGGCACATGGAGAGGCACAGAGAGGACGAGAGGTCAGTATCCAGAGCCTGGGGGCTTCATGGGGACCCAGCCAGAGCCTGCAACCCATCTGCTTCCATTTCATGGGCAGCATGCACCACCATCTCATGGGGGGAAACCACAGGAGCTGCTCTTCCCACTGCTGCCAGTGTGGTCCAGTCCTTACACCACCCATCTCACAGTTTCTGTTGGATTTTCCAGCTGAAAAGACTCCTGCTCGTGCCTTCAGATTTTGCTGTGTCCCATCCTCAGTGCCCCATGTGTACATACTGCTTTGCAATGACCTAGGACACTTGTAAATCTCTTGAAATATATAGCGTAGGTGAGGAGAGGGCACTCTTGATGCTCATGGGACCAGAAAGTGTAGATGGGAAATACTCCAGCACTAGTGCTTGGGTTGGGCTGGACAATAATGAGACCCACTCCGGTTATATAGATTTTACTTGAAAAAATGTTTCTGTTCTTAAAAGTGTTTGAGAAAACTTCTGGCATCAGCTCCAACATGTAAAGGGCTTAGACGTTGTCACTCCTGTCCTTATAATAACAGAAAACTGAACATACTGAAAATCGATGACTTTTCTATTTTTTCTTTTTTTGAGATGGAGTCTCGCCCTGTCACCTGGGCCAGAGTGCCGTGGCGTCAGCCTAGCTCACAGCAACCTCAAATTCCTGGGCTCAAGCAATTCTCTTGCCTCAGCCTCTCGAATAGCTGGGACTACAGGCATGTACCACCACACCCGGCTAATTTTTCTATTTTTTAGTAGAGACGGGGTCTCGCTTTTGCTCAGGCTGGTCTTGAACTCTTGACCTCAAGCATTCTTTCCACAGTGGACTCCCAGAGTGCTAAGATTACAGGCATGAGCCACCACACCTGGCCTTGATGACTTTTCTTAGTCCCATCACAGATCTGAGGCTGCAGGGGAAACCACCACCCTGAAATCTGGAGAGTTCTTAGGGAGGCCCAAAGACAACAGGGGACACAAAACAAAAACACTGGAGGAATTGGAAGCCTGTGGCACCTACAGCGACAGAAAACGTTAAACACAGCCCAACACATGGCCAGATTAGCATATGACCTCACACTAGAGGCTCATTTACCTCGGTTCCTGTTACCTAATAGGACACAGCCAAGTTTCTACAAAAAAATCACAAGGTTAAAGCAAGGAAACCCAGTGTAAAGAGTCAAACTAATCCTCAGAACCAGACTCAGCTATAACATGGATTTCAGAACTACAATCTGAGTGATGAAGGTTAACACCAACAGTGGTAAGTCATGTTGATAGCAGGTACCCAGGATAGCATGTGATGACAGTAGCACTTTACCTCCGTCTTCTTCCTCCCAAGAACAGACAGCTCCAGTTTAATCCAAGGAAAACACCATTTGTAGCCATTCTGAGGGACATCCTACAAAATATGTGACCAGTAGTACTCTTCAAAACTGTCAAGGTCATCAAAGACAAGAAAAGTCTGAGAAACTATCAGTCAAGAGGAACCCAAGGAGACATGACTATTAAATTAGTGTGGAATCCTACGTGGGCTCCTTGAACAGATTGAGGACATTAGGTAAAAACTAAGGAAATCTGATTAGCATGAACTTAGTTAATAATAATGTATGAACATTGATTCATTAATCATAACAAATGAACCGTACTAATGTAAAATGTTAAAAATAGGAGGGATGGGGTGTGGCGATATGAGAACCCTCTGTACTATCTTCACAAGTTTTCTGTAAATCTAAAGCTGTTTTAACAAAATAAGACTTAGTCAAAGAAAAATAAATTTGGTAATACGTAGGCTATTGTTCACTGAGGTGCCTTTGGCTCTAATAAACTATGTCCTTTTGGTTTTTGTTGTTGTTGTTGTTGTTTTAACCATTACATCTTAGGTAACTCAGAGGTCCAACTTATCCTTGGTCCACTGCGAAAACAAAAACAAAACCCTGGGTGAAAACAGATTGCAGGATGGGAGAAGCTTCCCTGGATGAAAAGGCTGCCAAAGTCAAATTTCAAAAGGCAGAAAATCGTGGCCCTTAAGAGCACAGTCTCTGCCATTGATTAGCTGAGTGATCTTGGGCAAATTGCTGAACCTCTCTAGGCTCCAGTTTCCTCATCTGTAACAGAGATAATAATGA
The DNA here is from genome assembly GCA_008750895.1 of Mirza zaza. Taxonomy (NCBI): domain Eukaryota; kingdom Metazoa; phylum Chordata; class Mammalia; order Primates; family Cheirogaleidae; genus Mirza; species Mirza zaza. The sequence goes on along the minus strand of VSMD01091273.1, from coordinate 55,737 downwards.
GAATACCTAGCTCATAAGACTGACCTCAGAATTAAATGAATTAGTATTTGTGTGGTGCTTACAACAGTGTCTGAGACAGGGTAGTACTACAGACATCTTCATGAAATAAACAAAAGGCAATCATCTGAAATTAGCAGTCTTTGTGGAAGCAGTAGACTCTGTGGCCAGCACATGGCAGTTATAGTACTATCTGGTTTTCCACTTAAAAAGAAAACATAAAAGAGAAACAAATCCCCAGGATTTTCTTTCTTTCTTTCTTTCTTTCTTTTTTTTTTAGGGAGGGCAGTCTTGCTATACTGCCCAGCCTGGCCTCGAACTCCTGGGCTCAAGACACCCTCCCCCATCAGTGTATGGCTAGAGGTGCAGGCCACCATGCCTGGCTTAAATGCTCATGATTTTCCTGAATATTTACATAATACTAGGTGAGCAAATTTTGTTTGTCTGGCATTGTGCTAATCACTTTGGCTGTATTTAATGTATATAATCGTTAATAACTCACAGTTTCTGGTTCTGTCATTTCTTTTCCTTTTTTAACAACCAGAAATGTCTTTCCAGCCCATCCTGAACCTACCTGGACCAAAATACCTGCCTTTCCCTGGTTCAAGTAGATCCTGTAGCTGAACAATGAAGCTACTAAGAGAAAACACGGTTCCAGCCTCACTTTGCTGTAAACCAGCAGTGGCACTCTTTGAGGAAAGCTTGTTTCCAGACTCCTGTGTCCTTGCCTATTCTCCTTGAATTGCTTTTGCTTCTTGCAAACTAGGAATGAAGTGTCACACCCGATAGAGTTGCCCGGACTACACTCTGATGATGTGTGGGGCTCAGGAAGGTGGGACTGAAGAGGTGGGCAGAAATGACTCGGTCTGTCCAGCGGCTCTTCGCGACAAGTCTGTCTGCCTCCGGGGGCTGAGGCCGTTTTTCCAACTTCTGTACTTGGGTCCCAGTATACATTCCTAAGCTGAATGGTTGGTCTTGGTGTCTGGAAAGCAATTTGGATGTTGATGGTGGCTAAAGCTATCCAGAGAAAAAAATTAAAAGTCACCATCAAGTAATGAGACCAGACTATTGGGTGTCTCATATCCTGGCTCCTGGTGCAGGTGCCAAAGAGTTTGGAAAAGATTTCAACAAAGCCTAGCATTGTCGGAATAAGTGACAGTTGCCTGTGGTGACTTAGGGGCCAACACCTATTTTGATGTGTGAGATCTGGTGTTTTCAAAAATCCGTCTCATTATTTATTGCCACTCTTGCTACTTCCAATATGGTTGATGGGGGAGTTGGAAGGAACACCATGGTAACATATTGCTTAATTCCCTATCATGCTGTTATTTCTCTTTCTAAGACGGGTGCAACAAATAGTTCCAGAGCCTGATGAATTTTATTCTACATGAGGGAGCAACATTTCTATTTTTTAGTGACTATTATGGTCTGCATTCATGGCAAACTCTACTTCATTCTACCTCCTAATCTGTATCATTTCTTCCCATTCCACCTCCATCTCTGCTCTTGTCTCAGGCTTTGCACAGATTTTTCCTGTGCTTGTCCAATCCCTTCCTTACTGGTTTTTCTGTGGTTAATCTCACTCCTTTCCCCAACCGGATGCCTTCTTCATTCTGCTTCCAAACTGACATTTTAAAGATATATCAGAAATATATAGTGATATTTTGCTCATATAATTAACATATGCCTTTTAAGGTGTGTGAAGATCTTTCTTTGGCAAGTCTCTGTTTGCTGGGTGAAGTGCTGGGAGTGGCAGTGCTGGAATAGAGCTCAATTGTTCTGCATGAGAAAGAGGAGGAGAGGGAGAGAGGGGGAGGCAGGAGGTGTGATTCCTGAATAAGGACCTAGAGTCACATCTTCTTGATCCACTCATGAATTGATGGGCACTTGAGTTGATTCCATATCTTTGTGATTGTGAATTGTGCTGCAATAAACGTTCGTGTACAGGTGTCCTTTTGATAAAAAAGACTTCTTTTCCTTTGGGGAGATACCCAGTAGTGGGATTGCTGGATCGAATGTTAGGTCTACTTTAAGTTCTTCGAGAAATCTCCATACTCTTTTCACAGGGGTTGTACTAATTTGCAGTCCCACCAACAGTGTATAAGTGTTCCCTTCTTTCTGCATCCCTGCCAGCATCTATTGTTTCTGGAGTCAGAGGAAATTAAAGGCTTTGCAGGGAAAGGGCCCAAAGAAAGATGGGGTCTCCGCCGGCACGCAAAGGAGGGCCTGAGGAATGGGGACTTGGGGAGTGAGAGTCTGCACACCTTGGAACGTGACTTCCTCCTCAGTCTCACACGTGAAATTTTCAGTTTCTGTAGCTATGTAGAAATCTCTACATTGTACAAATGTAGCAAAAGTCTACATTTCTCTACACTTGTAGAGAAATTCTGCATTGCTCACTCATGTTTTGCAGAGGGGATTGTTCTTTGGGGGAAATGTGTGGAAGCACTGAGTCACCCTACAAGAATGGCATGAGGCAAACCAAACCCAGACAGGATGAAGAGTTGACCAATCTGTGAATGCATAGATCCAACCTCCCTGATGAAATCTTCCACAGATCCCCATTCCCCTTGGGGTGGTAGTGGAGGCCTAAAACACTCTAAAATGGAATACCAGATCCTTCCTGATATGATCTCTACGTACCTGTCCAACTGTATCTTGTAAGCATCTCATTTCAGTCCAACATACACACACACACACACACACACCCTTATACCCTAGAGCACTGACCTGTAATTCTAATAAAGGCTGCCAAGGTGGTGTGTGCTAACTCATCCTGATTAGACTAGTTTTGTCCCTGCTTTTGTTTACTTGGAATATGCCTCCTTCTCCTCCCTCCAGTAGACTTAGATGCTCCCACTTCTGGGCTCTCATTTCACCTTGAAGATATACACTTTTATTATATCATCACACTGCCTTGTAATTGCATATTTGTATACTCTTCTCCTTAACATAACCATAATTTACTTGAAGCCAGGAGTAGATTTTATCTCTGTGAAATATTTCTAGCATCTAGCAAAGGATTAGGCATCTAGTCTGATACCTGATAAATAAATTTGCCTTCTACAGCTTGTGAGTGTTACAGAGAAGCTATGAAAGAAAAACTACTAACTGTTAAGAGGGGAAGACATGTTCACGTTGGTTCCCTAAAAACTTGCCCAATACTTCTTTTTTCTCTTCATAAATTCTGCTACTTTGGTGGTCCTCACTAAACCATGACTCCCAGCATTCAAGCCCTTGAGACAACCTTCCCAATATTGACTCTGGGTTTGGCCATTGACTAGCTTTAGCCACTGGGATGTTGGCAAGCGTGATAAGTGCTTGCATGTTGGGTTTCTCAATTGGAAGACTCTTTCTTGAACCTAGATGCCATGTTGTGTGGAAGTCCAAGATGCCATGTGGAGAAGAACCAAAGTCCCTGGATGACAGTTCTAGGTGAGGATCCAGCCAGTGACCACCACCAACTGCTAGCCATGTGAATGAGGACATTTGGACCTTCCAGCCCTCCCAGTACCCTAGCTATTACCACCTGAAGCAGGAGAACCACATGATCAATCTGTCCACACAATCATGGGAAGTAAATTATTATTGTTCTAAGACACTAAATTTTCAAGTGGTTTGCTATGCAGTGATAGAAAACAAAAATATCCCACTGGTCAACACCTGTAATTAAAATGTTTCTGGTGCATTAGTCTAAGCATCACTAACTGAATTAGTATGTCCCAATTTCAATTATAAATATCTAATATCTAAATTCATACATACATCTTGAGTTAGGTATACATTACAGATTGGATTCCATGGAAGCATACTATGAGACAGTGTTTTTAGCATGTGAAATGTTTATTAAGGAGTGTCTTTGGGTCAACACCTGAGAAAGGAAGTGGAAAGAATCTGGAGTGGGAAGAAGGAAGAGTTGAGCTGTGATGCTGGCCCAGTGACAGCCTTCACTGACCTCACAGGGTGCTCTCACACTGGAGTGAACCTTCCAAGTTGTCTCCAGGTGGACCAAGATGGACAAGCCTTTACACTCCCACATCCAGCAGTCCTTAGATGTGGGCCACCCTGAGAAGGTGTATGATCTTAAATGGGGGTGCTCCCTGCAGTGGAGGCAATCTTCAGCTGAAGGCTCTCTGCCAAAAGCAGTCCAAGCCAATGGGGCAACAAGCATTCTGATTGAAAGTGGTTCAGGATAGTGCACTATGGATAATAAGACATTATTATTCCCATTTGACAGATAAGGAAACAGAGATCCAAAGAGGATAGGTAAATTATGGTCTCAAGGTTATATATCTAGCTAGTGAGAAAAGAAAGAATAAACTCCAAAGCAAGCACTGAATCTGCCCTATCATTTTAACTCTCATAGACTAAAGACTCCTTTCTATGTGAATTTTGTCATTCTTGGGATCTTTTAACAACTACTGTAAAGCCAAGCTCCGAATTCAGCATTTCACTTCTAATTTATTCATTAAGTGCATAGTCATCAAAATCATCCTTCACTATCTTCTTTTAAAAAGATTCTGTTCATATTTTTGCCCACCTTTTAATGGGGTTGTTTGATTTTTTCTTGCTGATTTGAGTCCTTTGTAGACTCTGGTTATCAGCACTTTATCACATGTCTAGCATGCAAATATTTTCTCCCATTCTGAAGGTTATCTATTCATTCTATTGATTGTTTCCTTGGCTGTGCAGAAGCTTTTTAATTTCCACTGGTCCCATTTATTTATATTTGTTGTTACTGTGATTGCTTTGGGGGTCTTCTTCATAAATTCTTTGCCCAGGCCAATATCTATAAGAGTTTTTCCAGCATTTTCTTCTAGAATTCTTATAGTTTCATGCCTTAGGTTGGAGTCTGCTATTCATCATGAATTAATTTCCGTGAGTGATGAGAGGTATGGATCTTATTTCAGTCTTCTACATGTTGGCTATCCAATTTTCCCAGCACCATTTATTGAATAGGGATTTTTCCCCAGTATATGTTTTTGTCTTCTTTGTCAAAGATCTGATGGCAATATGAGGACTGTTTTATATCTGGGTTCCCTGTTCTGATCCATTGGTCTTTGTCTCTGTTCTTGTGCCAATACCAAGCTGTTTTGGTTACTATAGCCCTGTAGTGTAGTTTAAAGTCTGGTAAATTGATGCCTCCTGATTTGTTATTTTTGCTTAAGGTTGCTTTGGCTATATGTGGTCTTTTCTGGTTCCATATGAGTCATAGAATTATTTTTTCTAGGTCCATGAAAAATGATGTTGGTATTTTTAATGGGGATCACATTGAATCTATAAATTACTATGGCTAGTACACACATTTTAATAATGTTGATTTTGCTGATCCATGAGCATGATATGTTTTTCCATTTGTTTACATTCTCTGCAATTTCCTTCCTTAGTGTTTCATAATTCTCCCTGTAGAGGTCTTTCATCTCCATGGTTAAATGTATTCCTAGGTACTTTATTTTCTTTGTTGCTGTTGTGAAGGGTATTGAGTTTTTGATTTGGTTCTCAGCTTGACTGTTGTTGGCATATAGGAATGGTACTGATTTGTGCATGTTGATTTTGTAACCTGAGATATTGCTGAATATATCAATTGCAGGAGCTTCTTAGCAAAATATTTGGGGTTTTCTAGATATAATATCATATCATTAGCAAATAGTGATAGTATGACCTTCTCTTTCCCCATCTGGATACCCTTAATTTCCTTCTCTTGCCTGATTGCTCTGGCTAGGACTTCCAGCACTATGTTAAATAAAAATGGTGACAATGGGCAACCTTGTCTGGTTCCAGTTCTAAGCAGAATTTTTCCCTGTTCAGCATGATGTTGGCTGTGGTTTTTTCATATATGGCTTTTATAATTTGGAGGTATGTTCTATTTATGCCTATTTTGTTAACAGTTCTTATCATAAAAGGGTGCTGAATTTTGTCAAATGCTTTTTCTGTGTCTATTAAAAGGATCATATGGTCTTGTTTTTTGCTTCTATTTATGTGCTGAATCACAATTATAGATTTGTGTATGTTGAACCATCTTTGCATTTCTGGGATGAATCCCACCTTGTGGTGGATTATTTTTTTGATATGAAGCTGAATTCAGTTTGCTAGGATTTTAGTGAGAATTTTTGCTTCTATATTCATAAGGGATATTGGTCTATAGTTTTCTTTTTTTGTTGTATCTTTTCCTGGCTTTGGTATCAAGGTGATATAACCTTTAGCTATCACTATGATTTGAATATGGTGCCTCCTCCAAAATTCATGTTGAAACTTAACGCCCATTGTGGTGGTATTAAGGGGTGGAGCTTTGAGAAGTGACTAAGTTATGGGGAATGGATTAATGCCCTTGCAAAGATACTTCAGAGTTTACCCTCTTTCTCTTCCACCTTCCACCACACAAGGACACAGCAATAAGGCAGTGTCTTGGAGGCAGGGAGTAGCCCTCACCAGACACCAAAGCCAGTTACCATCTTCCACTGCTCAGCCTCCAGAACCATAAGAAATAAATTTCTATTTTTATAAACTATCCAGTATGTAGTATTTTGTTATAGCAGTGTAATCAGACTAAGGCACCTATGGCCCCTAATACTGGGATACCATGAATCCACTTCCTATTGCTATAGATTTTCCAATTCTAGACATTTCATATAAATGGAATCATATAAAATATAGTCTTTTGTAACTGCTTCATTCATGCTGTAGCATGTTTTAAAGGTTCATTCATGCTGTAGTATGCATCCACTTATTTCACTTCTTTGTTTAAATAATATTCCATTGTGTGTGTGTGTGTATATCACATTTTGTTTATCCATTCATCAGATGATGGACGGTTGTGTTGTTTCTACCTTTTGGCTATTATGAATTATGTTGCTATAAACAATTGCATGCAAAATTTTTTCATATGTTTTTAAAATTTCTCTTGGGTACATACCTAGAAGTAGAAAAGCTGTGTCAAATAGTAACTCCATGTTTAACTTCTTGAGGAACTGCTAGACTGTTTTCCAAAGTGGCTGCACAATTTCATATTTCCACCAGCAACATCATCATCCTCATTTTACAGAAGAAGAAACTTGTATCATAGAAAAGTGAGGATGGAATCCTGTGACCATCCCACATTTAAAGGGCCTTTACAGAAAAAGGAACTGACAGTGGGAATGGAAACAGAGCAGTTGGAAGTAGCAGGAGAAAGAGAAACTATTATCATACAACTGGTGAGAAGAAAGAATTTCAGAAACATCAGTGTGAAAATAATTGAATTATTGAATAATTATTGAAAAGAGTTTTTCAGGATGTGGCCAATGGGAGGTACATGGTGATTCTTAGTAAAAGTTTCAGGGGAAGGATGAGGGAAGAAGCCATATTGCAGGGGGTGGCAGAGCAAATGTAAGGAAAGGAGGTAAGGAGTGTGTAGGTGGCACAATTTTGAAATTCAGGCATGATGGAAAGAAAAGAGAAGGGATCCTTTATCCTTGCATAAGGGGGACTTGAGCAACTTCACAGAGGCAAGAAGCTGGAATGATTAAGATGCTGCACAACTAAGGTGAAGCAATGTGTTAGGAAAGCTGAGGAGGGGACAGCTTCCCAAGAGCTTGTGGACGAGTGAGCTTCAGACATGGGGAAGCTATTTCTCTGTGGCCAGTGATGGTAGAAGAGATGAGAGTGATTTGAGGGACATGTTCCAGTCTGGTGTCTGGTCACACCTTCCAGAGTTTAAATGTTGATTAGGCTCAGAAGTCTTAAGAAGAGGCTAGGACACAGGCTGTTTTCCTTCTCTCTTTCCTTCCCCCCATCCCCAGCAAATGATCTGCAGGAGGAAGACCATCTCTGGGCCCCGCTGTGCCCTCACCACGTTTCCAATGAAAGGGGAAAAGTCACTAAGGGTCATTCGCAACCTTCTGGCCTACTCCACCCATTCAAGGAAAGACTGATGTCTAGAGCCAAATCCTAGACGTTGAAGTGAATTTTTTGTGCTTTCTGGATTTCTCTGAGCATTCATTATAGCATTCATGGAAGCTGGATTTTCCTGAGCAGTAAATGCAGATTCCTGAGCCATAAGGCACCCGCCCTTGGAGAATTCTTCTAAATTGCCATTAATCATGCTTGTTCTTTATTACATTTATTATACATTACATTTTTTCCTTCAAAGCCCCCAAATGCCTTCCTAATTGAAAAGCCAGGAAATAGTTCATTGTTTCTTAAAAGCGGAAGCGATAGCGCCTGCTTACAGTAAGTCTCTGCCATTCCAGTTAGGAGGACTGATTTGTAGATCCTGTTGGGGTTTTACTTGGAGAAAGAGAAACCTCACTGAGTGTCCTAGCAGCATGCTTACCACAGCCCCTGGCTGATATCAGAGGCATTTTAATAAAACCCAGCATAGAAATTCAGATTTCGTTACACTGACTCCAACTGATAATTATCTACAAAAGTTTGACAATCTCAGAAAAAAATGTTTGGCATGACTACATGTGGTTTAGAATCTAGATTACAAATTCTGGGGGTGGCGAGGGGTGGAGAAAGCTGTCCTTTCAAGTAAAATGAGAACCTTTGCTGTGGAACGTTAGGACAGCTCCTGGGCCCCAGCGAGCACCACTTCCGAGCAGCTGCAACCCCTTAGGTCGGGCCTGCGTCTTCCCTCTGCAGCAAAGGATGGCCCATGCGGGGGCCCCTTGCAGTTCTCCATGTGGTCCTGGATAGACAGGAATAAGAAAATGTACCTTTGCATACATAGCTTCCTCCATGTCTACGGCCCTTTTACATTTTCCAAAAATGTTTGCATCCAAAGAAGCTCTCGTTGTTTCTATCACAACCGATGGGAGAGGCGAGACAGGTGTTTTTATCTGAGGTCCACGGAGGTCGCAGGATTTTTCCTAAAGTCATATAATGAGTTTGGGTAGGAGAAAGGTGGTTCCAAGTTTATTGGTAGCATTGCCTGGAAATGTATCCATCAGACCATATCTAGCAGGCAGAGTTTAAAAATCAGTAGCCCCTTTACATGCAGAAACTTTACTAGGGGAAGTTCCAGGAAAAAATTAAGAAAAAAAAAAAGATAAAGTATTAAATTAATTAAAAAAAATCAGTAGCCCCCTTTTGTGTGTGCCCTTAAGGATAAAAGACTAACAACACAATAGCTTGGGTATCTGTGGGTGGGAGAGGATTTCATTTGAAAGCCACATCTAATATTGTAACATATAATACCGATGTTGGGTTTTTAGAGACCCCAAGGTCTCCAACCTGCTGGAGTCACTCTGTCCTACGCTAATTACATAAAAACTGTTGGAACCCATTTTACCAAGAATGGGAACTGCACTGGGCCTCCTCCACCCCTCACATCCACAGGGATTCTCTAGATAATTGTGAGCGTCCTGGTGACTCTGTGTTTCTACTGAATTCTTGATCTTTTACTGATGTCTCCTTGTAGAGTACAGCTCTTCCTTTTTCACTACCCTATGTCCACCAACTTGACCTTTCCCTCACCTTTTCCAAACTCCCACCCATACAAGGAAATTATGTCTAGTGTAAGTGAAGATTTTGGGGTGATACCCAGGAGCGATGGGCTGGCAGGGCTCTGTTGCTGGAAGCCACATCAAGTGAGCAGCCAGTCTCAAAATTCCCCCCCAGTGTAGTCCTGCTGGTCCAAAAGATGGTTTTGTGTGAATTAGACAAAAGCGCCTCTCTCGAGATCTTTATTGTCATCTGCTGAGAAATTGTTCTAATAATTTTATGAACCAGGAGGCTGAAATATGCCCTGGAGTTGTGCAGTGCACAGCTGACACAACTGGAAGCGGCGGCTTCTCCCTGGCCACCCCCTTTCCTAAGGGCCCAGCCTTCCTGTATCTTCACGCCACTGTCTCTCTCTCTTTCCCCATTAATCTCCCTCACGTTCCTTCTAGTCCAGGTCCTTTTACTTTCTTCCTTTTGAGGTTCTTTAGAAACATTTTTAATTCTTATGCTGTTATGCAGAACTCCTAATATTCTACTTCTCTCCCCTACCCATTCCAGCTCTGGCTCACGAGTTACCATTCCTCAACTGAAATGGCCCATCCTAGCATTTTGCTCTGAATTACCTGAGGATTTTTACTTCTAGCATTTTATAAAAATTTCCTCCCACTCTTTGCCATGTTAAGAAAAATATTTTAAAAACTTGGGTTAGATTCTCTGTTACACTCTCCATAGCAGCTCCTATTTCTCCTTTAAAAATCTTTATGTTATGAACCTGGTATATAGTGAACACCCATAAATATTTGCTGATGGAATATTTATGACAGAATATATAATGCTATATAGTTTTGTTTTTAGGATATATTAGATTGTGACCTAATACCAGAATTCTTGGTGTGTGCCAAGCTCAGAATGGATACTCAAAAGATATTCATCAAATGAATATCCATCAACAAGTTAACCTGTTTCCTAGCTAACCTGGTGGAATCTGTGAAGCTAAGCAGGCACAGGGTTATTTTAGTTATTTAGCTTAATGTGGTTGATTAATTCATCCATGGGATGAAATTGTTTACAATGAAAAAATTCTATAGTGTATTTGTTCTTTTTTATGGAGACATCACTCCTTACAAGGAATTTTAAGAGCATGATTTTCATATCTTCCCCCAGAACCCTATGAAGTAGATACTACCTATCCTGGCCCCAGCCGCTGCCACCCTACTTTACAGATGAGAAATCTAAGGCCAAGAGATTAAAGCAACTCTGTTAGGCTCACACATCCAGTAAATGATGAAACAAGAACTTGAATAATATATAATGCCAAGTCAAATTTTCTACATTTTCTGCTACATTTTAGCAGCTCTGATTCAGAAACAGAGCATTATAATTGCTGTAACTCCAAAGTTCTCTTTCCAATGTAGATGTTTAAAAAATATGTCCTTTTGCAAAAACATAAAACACATTACTCAATACCAATGCAAGCATTCAGTCTAGAATCCAGACCATTAAGTGTGCAGCCCGGCACACTTTGACAGAGGCCTCATAAAAACACAAAGCTGAAATTGTCTCTAAGGATTTTAGCTAAGTAGACAGAATCTAGTGGGGAAAGTAAAATCTTTTCCCAGAGCTTCACAGGAGTGGAAACTGAAAGATTGAGAGCTTGTGAGAAATAACAGATACTTAAAAAAAATGTTTGATTAGAAATAGAAGAATGGTAGAAGTAAAAGTGCTTTAAAAATGAATAAATAAATAAAAATGGCACAATACTTGGAATATTTTTTAGACTCATATAATTTTAGGAAGGAAAGGGACCAGAAAAAAGCATGTAAAACTACCCTTCTTTTATAAAAAGAAGCAATATTTTGAGTCACAACCAGGACCAGCTACATAATTTGTGGGGCCCAGTGAAAAATGAAAAATGTGGGGCCCTTGTTAAAAATTTATTAAGAATTTCAAGATGGCAATAACAGACCAGTAAGCCAAGCATGGGACTTTGTAAGTGCAGGGCCTTATGTGACTACGTAATAATAGTGGTCACAATACTATTAATACCAACATTTTATATTTATATGGCACTTTACCGTGTTTACAGCCTTTTCAAATAATCTAATTTGAGTTTCGCAATAGCTCAGTGGAGTAGAATGAGAATTATGTTCATTTTAGAACATTTCCACACAGGAATGAATTTATCAACCATGACATTCTGATGGACTAAAGTGACCCTATGCCCCTTGCACCATTTATGGTTAATATCACAGTGTTAATAGTTTCTGTTAAAATAAATGGGAAACAGTTAATCTGCTTATGGATATTCATTCAGCCAACTCCTTAGCACCCACTGTGAGCGGAGTCCTTTGGTAGGCATTGCAGACATTGAATTTGAGCTTTGCAATAGCCTGGCGAAGGACATGAATGACCATTCCCAATGCTCCGATGAGCACACTAAGTACCAGAGAAGCAAAGTTAGATATTCAAGGTCACAGATTAGTTAATGAAATAATTAGAATTAGAATGCAGATTGCCAGACTATTCTGTAATGCTCTTTTAAACAGTATTAAAAGTCTCCAACATGAGATCAAATGTAAATTTCAAACTGTCTGCCAAGGAAATGAAAGCCAGATTGGAGAGTAAATCACCATTCTTCCTCTTCTACCTCCCTTCCCTCTCTCCTTCTTCTGCTATAGTTTATAAGAGTACAAAGTACAGAAATATAAAGATGAAAGTTTCATACATTCTAAGGGAATGCCTAGTAATTGAATTAAAAGTAAGTTAATTGACCTGAGCCCTGCCCTCCAGGCAGACACTGATTGCTCATTGAATATGTATGAACTCCTCCTTCTCAAGTTGGGCAAAGCCACATGACTATTTCTAGTCAGTGGACTATACACAAATGTAACCATCATTTCCAGTCTGAGTAGTGAAAAGCTCCTTTATGACTCTTTGGCTCTCTCTCTCCCGAACTCTATGACCTCAAAAGCCACCTGTTGAGATGATCAGAATTGCAAGATAAAAGCATATTGGCTCCCTGATTCGCTACTTGGAAGGGGGTTTCCCTGGAGAGCCACGGGACTTGCAATGGATTACATGTCACCAAAATTTATTTTCATGTGAAAGTTGCTGAGAGCTGGGAGTTCGTTACTGCAGCATAACCTAACATCATCCTGACTAATAGACTCCTACTATAATATTCCTCTCATTTTGGTTTGCTTCCCCTTCCCTGTATTTTGAACCTAGATGAGTATAATTAACATATATAAAGGCTTTCGAAATTCCTCCTTAAGCTGCTTTTTGTCTATCCTGAAAGCAGACAGCCCTGCCAGATTCTGCTATTGTCAAAGGCTAGGGCATACGCCCAGTGATTTTACATTAAAGACAGGCAGGCAGGCAGGACCCAAAAAACTGGAGAACTTGAGAACATCCAAGAGTCAGGGCTTTGATAATTACCAGGCCTTTCTAGTATAAATGAATTTAGGAAAAAAGTGGTGAAGCCCTGAAATAACTGTCTATCGTTGTCTATCTTACTAACCTGGGTACTTCAGTGAAATTTTATTAATAAAAGGGAAACTGTTTTAGCTACTTGTTTTCTTTGTAACAAGGTCCAGGAAAAGCTGAGAATTCCCAGGCATGAATAAATCTCACATTTAAATAGCAACATACAACAGTTGTTTTTGAATACGAGATAATATGAGGTGTGATCATCACGTAAGTAATGACACTGACTTATACCAAAAATATAGAGAGAGGGCATGAATTTTCCTAAGGAGCTCAGTCCTTTCACAGGCTAAGAGCTTTGGCCAAAGGTTTTCCTCCAAACAGCATCTATGATAACTGTTCTCATCCCTTCATCTGTATGTTAATTGTAGCACATTTTGGGTGGTGTCTTAGTTAGCTTGGGCTACCATAACAAAATACCACAGTCTAGGTGGCTTACAACAGAGGTTTATTTTCTCACAGTTTTGGAGGCTGGAAGTCCATGATCAGGATGGCAGCATGGCCAGGTTCTGGTGAGAGCTCCCTTCTTGCTTTGCAGATGACTGCCATCATGCTGTGTGCTCACCTGTCCCTTTTGTGCTTACATGGAGAGAGAGAGAGAGAGATCAGTTAAGCTCTCTGGTGTCTCTTTTATAAGGGCACTAATCCCATTATGAGGGGTCCCACCCTCATGACCTTATCTAAACCTAATTACCTCCCAAAGGCTCCATCTCCAAATACCCTCACATTGGGGGTTAGGGCTCCAGCATAAGAATTATGAATTTGGGGTGGGAGGAGGGACACAACTGAATCCATAGCAAGTGAGAAACATGGACTTTAGAGTCAGAACTGCCTATTGCTAGCAACATTATCAAGAGCAAGTAAGCTATCCTCTGTAAGCAGACAGAAGTCTCCTGAAATAACATAGGTGAAACGTCAGTTGGTCCTGAATTAGGTCCTGAATTAGGATGATGGCAGTAAAAGGGGAGATGGGTTTGAGATGGAATATTTATGACTTGGGGACAAAGTGACAGATGTTTAATGTGATCACCCAAGTTGGGAGAATGTTGGTGCCATTTATGCAAACTGAAAAGCAGGGGGAGGGGGAGAGGAACCAGTTTTGGGAAAAGGAAGACAAAGGAATTTGCTTGGCAATATGCTCACCTTGGGATCACCATGAGCTGGTGTGGGAATGCTCCAGTGTAACTGAAATAGCAAAGATGTCCCTTGGGAGGAAGATTGCACCAGCCAGGCTTGGCTTGGGGTGGCGGGGAAAGAAATAGTGTCTGAATTTCATGATTTCTCATTTTAATTCTAAACTACAATTCCCTACAGTTAGACATAATTCTTGCACCAGCAATTATTTGTGGTCCTTAAAGCTTTGTCATACTCCTAGCAACTAGCCACAGTGGCAAGTTCTCCTCCCCTAAAAAAGACGGTAGGACAGACCTTCTTCACAGCACCACTCGAGCACACAATTAGTAAGAACCATAATTTTTGCACGTACACCAAGTACCCAGGCAAGAAAATTTACCTGCAGTAGGAGTAGGGGAAATTGGCTATAAATTGGCCAAGGAAAGAAAGGAAATAGAAGGAAATAAGGAAGAGGTACAAAAAGGAGGCTGTAATTAGATTCCTGAAAGAAAGAAGGAAAAATGGAAGTAAGTCGACAATTACTGAGCCCCTTCTATGCTCGGGGTGAGTGCTGAAAATACTGAGATGAAAAGACAAGAGCCCTCAGCTCTCAGCCTACTGGAGAAAAGTCTGGTACAGAAATGCATACAAGGTGGCCTGTTATTACAGGAGAGGGGAGCGTGTTTCATTACGGGCGCACTCTGTTTGGATGAGCACGAGAGTCAGGAAGTCCATTTTTAGGTGAGAAAACTGAGGTTCTAAGATGTTAAATGAGGTCCCTAAAGCCACACAGTGTGACCATTGGGGCTCCATTGGTTACAAATGACAGAAACCAAATTCAAACTAGTTCAGGAAAAACAAAAAAACACAGTGGCGAGTATGAAGGAAACCGACAGGGTGCGGGGTTGAGGAGGCTTGTCTCTGGGATCCAGGTGCCCATCCGTGCCCTGCCTTTGACTTTGCTCTGTTCCGTGCTGCCCTACCTTTCGGAAGCCTCTCTTCCACTCCACGGGGAGCAAAGAGGCCCCAGAAACCACAGGCTGCCCCAGTCTTCCGGGTTGCAGCCCGCATTGCTCCCCAGAAGGATCCTGATTGGCCCTGCTTGGATGCGTTGGACCAATTAGTGCATTAGGTGGAATAGCAAGCTCTGATCACGTGCCCACCTCTGTAGCCCAGCAAGTGGAGCTGCCACGTGACTGAAGTCCCCATCAGAATCTCCTTCAGTAGTCTGGGATATTTCCAAAATGACACATTTGGGTGCCATCCCCCCCAAAGAAGGGGACACGTACCATGCATGTCCTCTACGCGCAGTTTAGAAATGTGCAGAGTCCAGCTGCAAGTCCAGGTTGCTCCCAGATTCTGCGTCTTTCTACCCTGCAAAGTGCCCCTGCCACCCTGCTGAGTGGGAACAGGAGGACAGAGTGGCAGTGCAGATGGAAGCAAGGCATAAGTCATTCCGGGAGACCAAAACACCAAAGAAGAAATGAGAAGAGGAAGCAAGCAGGAGAAGCAGGATGGTGAGAGACTGTGGGAAAAAATAAAGCCGGGATTGAGAAAAAAGCACCCAGGGGCCATCCTATAGCCCTCACTCCCTGCTCTGGGGTCCCTGCCAGAAGCCGTCACTGTTCTTCAGAAAGCTTTTTCCCTTCTCCCTTGTTAAGAAGCTGAGAGCCAAATGCCCCATTAATCTTTCAGAAAGCCACTTTGGCGTCTGGGGCAGCGCCATGCACGTTGGGCTTGGTTCTCTCACATTCTTTTTCCTTCTCGAAGGAAGGAGGACTTGGCAGACTAATCCAGCTACCCATTAGGACTGCAGGGACCCATGGCCATCACCACCAGGGCTTGGTTTTACCTGGGGACATAGTTGTCAGCGCTGCACCTGAAGGATTCTCTTCCCACGTGCTCAGCCAGGCTCCACTTTAATACACTCTTATTTCTCAGGCCTGTTTGCAGTGTGAGATACTCAGTACCCCAAAACAATCCCAGAGGTTCAATTTGCCTCCACTCCATTAGGCAGCTGCTGTGTACCTGGTATAAGGCAAGGTGTAGTCAGGGATACTAGGAAGTTGTTTCCCTTAGCAGAGTTGACGGTTGGGGTGGAGGAGGCAGAAAATAGACACGTGGACTAAAGAGTAGCATGGCACAGCAATGCTGTGACCAAGACAAAGCAAGATAAGAAATGTCACAAAAGACTGCTTTGTCTTACTGGGTGCCTTCCACAAACCAAGTGCTGTGCAGGATGGTGAGGGTGCAAGCGTTGATCACATGTGGACTGTTGGCAGGGACACATGTCTTCTGCACTCCTGATGTTTCCTCCCTGCGGAGCGAGTCCCACTGGTGGGAAATGGTTGGCATCTCTTCACCCCTTTACCTACTCCATGCTTAGAGAGCTTGAGTGATAGGTAATTGGTCCATTTGGAATAAGTGACACAGGAATGGTCCACTTGCAAAGACTATAGTGGGGCATGATGATGTCAGCTCCACTTGTTCTACAGTTTGGAGTTGCATCGCCAACTGAGAAGCCTACTGTCCTGAGCTGAATTGTGTCCCACTTGCCCCCAAATTTCTATGCTGAGTACTGTCCCCAAGTACCTTAAAATATAACTGTATTTGGAGGTAGCATCTTTAAATAAGTAATTAGGTCAAATAAGTTCATTGGAATGGGCTCTAATCCAACATGACTGGTGTCCTCATAAGAAGAGGAGATTAGGATATAGACACACATGGAGGAAAGACCACGAAACGATACAAAGAGGAGAAGATGACCACCTACAAGCTAAGGAGACAGGTTCCAGAAGAAACATCCAATGTAGGTCAGCAGGGACACTGTTTATCCTGGCCATGCAGTCATCTGTTGACACCGTCTCATTATAAGGACCCATCATCAATGCCGCAGTAGGGAAGGAACATAGCAAATTGCACACTGGCTCCTACGCCCCATCCCTAGAAATGACATACATCACTTCCAACCATAGTTCACTGGCCAAACAAGTGATTTCCTCATGGCTAGCATCAAAAGAGCGGGAGAGTGCAATCTTATCCTACGTCCAGAAGGAGAAGATCTGGGAATGTTTGTGAACGGCCCTGCTGCCCACCTTATGAATCACTGTCCCGGCTCCTGAGGAGCCCACAGGTTAGAGAAGGAGAAACAGTAATTGCACCCAGATTGTCATTTGTATGTGACAAAATTGCCCTATCATGTGTGTGCGTGGCCCACCTGAGGTCCTCGGATGAGTAAGCTGCTCCCCTGAGAAACGAGGCCTCAGAAAGGGCAACGGTGGCCGCGCTTTTTCTCCCCCAGTAAACAAACCTTTACGAAGCTGCTGCGAACATGCCAGGCACTGTCCTGAACCCTGCATGACTTGGGGCATCCATGACCTCCCTCCACCCTGATGCCAGCAGGACTCCCTAATCATCACGACCACAGATTTTCAGTCAAAAGCAAGATAGAATTATAGCAAAAATATCATTTTTGTTAACTTTTCATGACAGAAAAAGAATCCATGCTATTTTGGGGGAGAAGCATTCACTTCACAACAGGTTTGATGGGGAGAAGCACTTGGGGACAACACAAAGGCAATAGGTTTCCCTCTGGACGATCTGAGACTGGGTCCTGGAAGGCTCAGAGAACGAGCACCAGCAGAGACGGTGGCCACAGCAGAGAACCTCAAGTCCAAGTCCCTTATTTTTCAGGCAAACAACTGGGACCTGATTATTGCAGGGACTGTTTTTTTTTTTTTTACCAGAATTTCAGGTGGGGAAAGAAAAGACACCCTCTCTCTTTTTCACTACCCAAGTCACAACATCCTGTAATAAAAGATCGCAGACTGGGTGGCTCGTAAAAAGCAGAAATTTATTTCTCACTGCTATGGAGGCTGGAAGTTCAAGATCAGGGTGCAAGCGTGATTGGGCTCCAGTGAGAGTCCTTTTCTGGGGTGCGGATGGCCGACTTCTTGCCGTGTCCTCGAGTGGTGGAAAGAGGGCGTGAGAACTCTCTGGGGCCTCGTTTGTAAGGACACTGATCCCATTCACGGGGGCTCCACCCTCACGACCTAATCACCTTCCAAAGGCCCGCCTCCTAATGCCATCATATTAGGGGGTTGGGTTTCAACATATGAATTTGGGGAAGACGTAAACACTCATTCTACCACATCCTGCCTCCACCACTGGCCCCACAGCTCATACTGCACCTCCCTGTCTACTATTAAGTATAATACGTTGGATCCAGGGGTGAGGTAGAGGCAGGAGGAGGGAGGGGGAGCAGAGCGCTAAAAGGCACATAGGGAGGGAGACGTAGAGATTGCACTTGCAGAGCAGGTGGTTTTCTTTGCACATGGGAATTCAAGCCACTGGGGTGGGGGGGAAGAAGACCTGCAGCTCAGTGGACTTCTGGACTGACCTAAGCACAGATTGTACAAATCAGACAATTTGGAAAACACCTGCTACTCACTGCAAGGAGGAGCTCTGACGTAAATACCAGGCAGTGTTATTATTACTGCTCATATTTATAGTGCAGTTTCTAAAACTAGCAGCCTAAGTGTTCAGCAGAACTATTTGAGAACGGAGGCAGGAAACTGACTTGTAAGCATCATCAAAACTCTGTTGGTTTCCTCTTCCTCTTTCAGACTGACAACATGGTTTTAAAAAGGATGAGAAAGCACTTTGTCGGAGCGGTTAGGTACTCCAGATGTTAGATCACCTGCTGCAAGACTTCAGCTGAGACTTGCAAATTTGTTTCATCCAAATTCCTTAAACTAGTTTCAAGCTTTGGTCCCCAAGGCAGAATTGAAGGCTATAAAAATAACCCCCTGGTATGACTCTCGGGCTGGAAGACAAATGCCGCAGTCTGAAGTGATTTCCTTAGTTAGAACTGCTTCTAATTTGGGGCTGCCCCGGAGTTTCCAGAAATGCCTGGGGGGATCTGAGGGGCCACAGAGCTTCATCAGGAGCAGTTTGTTTCACTTCCTCGATTATCTTTCGGGGATGTTGGTGGACTGTGGGAAGGGTTTTCAGGAAAGTAGCCAATGGCACCAGGAAGCAGGGAGCCAGCTCCTAAATTGGTGCTGCCCGGTGTGGGAATAATCCCTGGCTCCTCCCACAAGGACAGGTGTGGGGCTGAGAGGACAAGTGACTGGGAAACGCCATGGCCCCCTCTGCCACGCTCTGCAAGCAGGCACACGTGCAGCTCAGGAAGGAAGCCCGGTGGATGTTTCCGTGTTCCTATGTCCCGTGTGCAGCTGTAATCAGCAAGGGTGTCAGGAGGTGTGTGTGTGTGTGTGTGTGTGTGTGTGTGTTTGTGCGCGTGTGTGTGATGGGAGCAAGAGCTCATGTCATCCGAGGACATTTTGTTCCAACTTTGGCCTAACTTTGTCCTGGGCCAAAATGGATTGTCTGAGACCCCAAAACACCAGCTGGTAAAGATTCCTTCATTTCCTTCAGTCTAGGAAGCAGAGGATAGAGGATGAACATCCCAAATCTATTACAAACTTTCTGACAGAGCCAGAAGGGAGACAGAGAGAGAGCCTATCCTCCTCCCTTAGCTTTGTTCTTTAATAATTAGCAGCAGGAAAAAGCCAATCTTTATGATACAGAGGAGGATTGTCCTCATTTGGAGCAGTGGGATGGCCTGGGCACGCCCAGCACAACGGCTGCCCCAGGGGTCTGAGGCGAGGTCCACGCTCACCAGGCTTACGTAGGACAAGCGAAGGCGGTACAGCCAGGCAGGGTCTGAGCTGTATTGATCCAGGAATCAAGAGCCCAAACTGCAGAGATGGTGCAAGCATTGAGTCTGAAGGATGGGCTAAGGCAGCGGTCCCCAACCTTTTTGGCACCAGGGACCAGTTTCATGGAAGACAGTTTTTCTGGAGTCTGGGGGAGGATGGGGTTGGGGCAGTGGCAGAGCTCAGGCGGTGATGCGAATGATGGGGAGCAGCTGTAAATACAGACGAAGCTTCTGTCACTCGCTCACCGCTCACCTCCTGCTGTGCCCCTGCTTCCTAAGTTTCACGGAAGACAATTTTTCTATGGACGGGGTCATGGCAGGGGTGGTTGTGGAGCTCTGTGGCCCAGTCTCCAACTGGCCACAGACCAGTACTGGTCCACGGCCTGGGGGTCGGAGACCACAGGGCTAAGGCATCGCGGGGAGCTGAGTCAGCTGCACAGAGAGAAGCAGCAACCCAAGGTAGTGTTGATCAGAACAGAGACCACAAAAAATGTGGAGGGATCAAAGGCCCATTTCTACCTGATGGAGGCAAATCCTCCAGGAGGTATGTGGGAGCAGGTAGCTGGCCAACCTCTTTCTCTAGTAAGAGGCCAAATCAGCAGCCTCCATCTCACCCCTTGTAGAACTTTCAGCCCCAGGACCTGGGGGCATGGCCATGAGGGCTTAGCTCCCGTGAAGAGCCTGTGACTCTTCAGTTGCCAATTAGATTGAGGACGTTTCTGCTTGAAGGAAGCCCTGATATTCACCTCTTAGCTCTCCCAGGCCTCAAGTGGGCCCAGGCCCCAGGGCGGTCTTCCATCTGAACGCCTCCTCTAATTCCGAGCCTTGGTGTGGCTTAGTGTCCAGCAACCCCAGCCAGCCCCAGGCGCGCCCTGCTGTGCTTCCTAACTCTCCCTTCCCTGGGGCCTGGATTCTGCCTTGATGAACTGACTTCTGGTGTCTTTCAGGATAATGTCAGGTAGAGAGTCTTTGGCTCCGTCTCTTTGACTCCTGAGTAAATAGCGGGAACTTACCTTGCCTGTTCCTCACCCTTCTGTTGGGTAGTATCCACACTGACAGCCTCCAGAATGGGATGAAATCATTATATAGTAATCGACAAGGCCTCACTATCCTCCCCGAGGCTGGCCTTGTGTAGTAGGGTTAGCATCCCCACTCTGGGTTGGATTTATGGAGTACATGTTTTCCCCATTCTCCTCCATCCCACATTGCTGAAAATTTAGAATGTCTCGGGCCCAAGCCCATCCTTGTGAAAGGAATTTATAGCCTCCTCCCATCTACTTCTTGTAAGTACAGGCCCCAAGCCTCCATAAAGCTATAAGATGTTTTTAATATTTCATGGAGAATAAAATGAGTGAGGTTCTAGCTTCCTGGGCTTCATTCTCTGTGCAAGCTAACTATCCCAGGTGTGGAGTGTGGGGAGGGTATTGACTTGGATTACATTTTAAGCAGTATCTGCATGCTAGCATCTGGAGAATTTGTCAGCAGCTGCAACTGAGGCAGTTGTACAAGGAGAATTTTTCTAGCAGCTACTCTCTTGCTTTACAACGCATGGCAATCCTAGAATGCTTATTATTCTACCTACTCAACAAGTCTTTTTATAGGGTTCAGGAATAAAGTCTCTAGGAAGGGTAACACTCACACTCCAAATCCAAGGAGTCCTGCAGGAATCTCAAAAAAAGAGAAATAATCCAAAAAATGAGGCATATATATATATATCTGCCTCTGGCCTGTGTGTGGAAGACCACAGAGGGCCTTGAGGTTACCTTCCTGTTGTGGCCACTCCTTAGGCATGTTCTGATGGCTCATAAATCCCACAGTCTACTGTGGCGGGGTTTGAGGGATGGGTGGATGGAATAACTCTGGTTGGAAACTTACCTCTCTCCCTGCTCACTCAGTTGTGTAGAAATGGGCTGTCGGGCAACCTAAACTGCTCAGAGGATGCCCCCAAACCAGGGACTACCACAAAGATAGATGTACAATCACTTCGTAGGTATGGATTCCATTTCCGCAGTGAGCTTATTTATTTTTTTTCTTCCTGGGTAGGTAGGAATCATATTTTTATTTATTTCAGCTAGCATGAAATAACACATCTACCATGTTGCCCAATGCACAGCTAGCAGGAAATAGATTTTTCTTGGATGATGATAGCAGAGTTAAAAACTTGTCTTTGGTAATGTCCACTTATTACTTAAATATCATTGGCCCACTTCCTGAAGCCATCCAGAAAAATCTTTCTCCCTTCCACATAGCAGCCTTGAATGTTTGCAAGTAATACTTTTTTTCTCTTCTGTTTAAGGCCATTGTAATTTCTTGTGAAATATCTGAAAGCACCAATCATATGGACTTTAGAGTAAGACAGGCTCCGATCGAATCCCAGTTATGGTCTTCTGTAGCCTGGAGCTCCCACAGCCCCTGAACTTTCCTTTAATTAATTATCTTTAAAACTGAGATAACAGCCAGCAAGGAAAAGAGCTACTGAGGCAACACAGGTAATCTGGCTCTAAGGAAGACTCAGTGATCATTTGTTGAATTTAAACAAAGTGAACAGAATCTGAATCCCTGTACCTTTTAACTCTGAGTTTGGTTTGTTTTCACTCCGATGACTTACCGCCAACCCCAATCGGATTGACAGAAAATGCTCTTTGGTTACTTATTCTTCCAAATATCTTTTCCTTCTCTTTAAAAAATATAATAACACATCTGGGTTCTATTATATGGTGGTATATATTTCAGTGTATGTTTCTGCTAATGCTTTAGTAAACAGAAACCGCATGGATGTCGGCTGCTCAGACACAGTAGCTGCTAGTCTGCCTCCAGTGAAGCTCGGTATGAAGTTAAACATTGGAGGAGTGGGGAAAAGTGGGTCCATCAAAACTGTAAACCGAGCCCCGATTATATCTGAATCACTCCTTACAGTTAAGATAATGCTTTTAACTGCTTCCTACTGTGTAGACTATGGAAAGTTTTAAAAGTCTGTGTTAAAGGTAAGTGTATCAGTTAGGAGCATTTTTGGATGTTAACATCAGTACCTTAACTGATAGTGGATTAAACAAATAGAGGGGTATTTTGGTTTTGCTTTCATATTTCCTTAAATAGAAGCCTTGTTTCAGGGCCAGCATCTGTGTGATTCTTTTGGTCTTTTCCTCATGGCTGTAGAAGGCTGCTCTGACACCAGCCATCAAGTTCACATCCAATGAAGAGCCAGGAATAAGGAGGTAGGGCCAGCCACATGTAACTTTTTTTTTAAATCAGAAAAGCAAGACACTTCCCAGAAATACTGAACAGACCTACATCTCATGGCCAGAGCTTTGTCACAGGGCCACCTTTATCTACAAGGGACGTTGGAAAAGTGAAGTTTCACCTATTCTAGCCTCTGTAGTGGAGGCAGACAAAAGAGAAAGGGGTAGGGGTGGGTCTTGGGTTAGCCAATCACTAGTATCTGTCATCATGAGTTGCATAAAAGCCTTGGTGGGCTGAGGACTACCGCAAATCTCCCTAAACTAACTCTAAGAAACAACAGAGGCAGCAGGCTATGGAGGAAAAGAACTCTGGGCTCAGACTCACCAAAGTTTAGGTCCTGGCTCTGTCACTTACTGAGTCGGTTGGCCTTCGTCTCTTTGAACCTCTGTTTCCTCACCTACAGTAGTCCTGTCTCACAGGGTTAGTGTGAAGAGGAAATGAAAGAATGTGAAAGCACTTCTCACGCTGATTACCCGTCTGCCCATGCACACTATTATAGCAAAGATAACGGGGCACGGGGGTGATGACAGGGCACCATTCTCTGAGGCACCTAGGCTTTCAGACACTGTTCCAAGAAAATCACAAGAAATAAATACATCAGAGAGTAGTGCAAGAGCCAGTTCTGTGCTACTCAGAAAAGCCAGGCCCACTGGCCCCCGAGGACCAGCCTTTCTTCTCTGGCCCTTCCTTCATGCAGGCCCTCTGTCACAGTCCCCCGAGGACCCCCTCGCTGTGTCCTGCTCGCTTTTGCATCTGCGGGGCCCAGTGCACAGTGGCATGTGCTCGGGGAATGTTTAATGGATGGATGAATCCCCCAGAAGGGTGGATTAGTTGGAAAAAAAAAAAAAGGAAGCTGTAAGTCAACCAAATACGTTCAATAAAGACAAAGTTTCTTGGGGAATTATTCAGAGGCTATTTCATAATAAATCGGTAAAGAATTCTGAGAGGAAGATGCAGTGGAAGCATACTTTTTAGAGCTTCTGAAATTGCCACAAACCTAGGAGGAACAAAAAACAAAACCCATGGGTTATATTTGCAATAAAACTGGGCAGCAAAAATATCCTCTCAAACCCCCAAAATACAGCAGGTGAGGGGAAGATGCCAAGCCCCACAAGACCTGCACTGATTCAGTATCTGTGCTGGAAGAGCAAAGGAATCCACACCCCACGGAAGGGCCCGAGAACAGCAGAACCCCGCACGGCCAACAGGTGGTTCTCTGAGAAGCGCAGAGGAACAGTCTGAGAACGGCAACTGAAACCGGCATGACTTTGCCCATGGGTGCATGCAGTCTACAATAAGGACTGCGGGTAGTCTAGCCCCTATGAAATCGTGAAACTGGCAGGTAGCCAAGTTGCCCTTTCAGGACATGGCCCCTGAGCAAAAATTGCTAGCAGTGAATTCAAATTTAGCAAGACCAAGACAATAGTGATGAGGAAACAGAAGATTTAGACTAAAGTAGAGAAGGGGGAAAAAAAAACACCAGGAAATTTTGGAAAGAAAACCTTCATGATTTTAATATCACATGAAAACTATAGAAGAGTGAGCTCTGTAATGTTATCTAAGGAAAACCACCTTCTAAAAATTAGCAGAAATCCTTTTCACATAAAAGTGAGCAACAGAAAAACGATGGAGATTAAATCCAGGCAAAACTATTTTAAGAAAAAAGAGACTAAGGCCTTTGTCACATCCCTATGGGCAATGAAAATGTGCCAGAAAGGTGTCGCACAAAGCAGCTCAAAACTGTGACCTACTATTTTAAAATGAGTAAAAGACATTTAGAAAATGAGATGTAAAAATAAAATAAATCAGAATTGGGAAAACTCAGAAATAGAACTCCAGAATATAATTCAGAATAAAAGAACAAAATACTTTAGAAATGAGGACTAAACTATAAGGAACACACAAAAAATACACACAACATATGATGCCTTAAGAGAAATAGAAGGTAAAAGGAGAACCATTTTTTACAAATCACAACTTAATGAAGAGTGGAAAAATATTCAGGAGAACATGACAAACACCGAAGACAGGTAAAGAAGATCCAACATATGAACAGCAGGAGTTCCTCCCCCCCACCCCCCGCCACCCACTTGAGAAGAAGCAAAAACAAGGGACCAGAACAAATTCTAAAAACTGTAATTTCAGAAAACTTTCTGAAATTAAATAACATTTGAAGCTATGTATCGAAAGAACGTGAAGATAACAACACAGACTGAATAATAATGATGAATATTCTAGTAAAAGTGCTTCTTCCAGCAGCAGGTGGCCTTTGCTTCCTGTCAGAGATAAACCCCCGGCAAAGGAGAGTTTTCCTCTTGTCCAGAGTGTGGCGAGGCTATTCCCAGCAGTTCTGTGCCACCTCCAAACGTCCGTGGGCCCTGTCACCTTCGCCATGGAGGAGAGTGCTCTCCCACCTCTTGCCTGGCCTCAGTCTTTCACAGTAGCACTCAGCAGAGGCCCATGGAAAAAAGCCGTTGCGTGCACTGCCTGGGGCTCTCGGCAATCTACGCTGTTACACTAACCCACACTGACATGTAAGGAGTTGTTAAAATTTTGGTTGGTTTTACCTATTTTCACGGTGGCCGCCTCTTCCTCCCATGTTCGGCCAAAGGTAAAGCATTTTGTGTGCCCCATCTGTTCTCAGAGGGGCTTATCAATCTTTGGAATTCAGTTTATCTGCTTGTGTTGAGTCCTCAGATCTCCGATGGACTCAAATCAATAGGATTTTGTAGATTATATGGCTTAGTTGTTGTTGTGAGGGTGGGAATGATATTCCCATGTATCATTCCGCATTTTAAGTGAAAGTGAAACTCCAACTATTTAAAACTGTTTTTAACAATCACAATCAGTAGTGGCAGTATTAGCATTGTTATTCTGACTATTGTAGTACAGGATAAAGAACATGGGCAACAATAGGTTAGTTAATTCTCTCGTTCACTGTGTCCTTGAGAACCAAGGTGTTTGGCATAGAAAAGGAGATATGTATGTGATGTGGAAGGAATAATTAAAAATCCTGAAGCTCTGAATTTAAATTGAAGACACTATTACAAACTTACAGTAGATACATATAAATATGTTTCTTAATTCTAAAAATGTCTAGAAGCAATGACTAATCTAGTTACAAGAAACATCTGTAGTGCTTGGATTTTGATCTTCAAATATCATTTCCTACTATTAAAAAAACAGATTTTTTTTTAATAAATGGCTGATTCTAAGTCTGGGGCAGGAAGTGTAAGATGAACCTAGGACATCTCATCCTACTACACAGAAAGGATGCTGTCAAAGACTACTATGGCCGTGCCAAAAGGGCTCAGCTGAGCGCTTTCATTGAGCTCAATGAAAATAAGAAATTAAGAGCTTTCATTGAGCGCAATGAAAATAAGAAATGCAATGTATTTAAAGTCATTAAATACATTTAAATTCATGAGTTCATAATGATTTTTTAAAAAATCTATTTGGTCACTTTAAGAGGGTGATAGGGAAGCAGTTCATTACCTTGGAAACAGGTAAGTAACCAAGCATTTGTCCCAACTTTTATACATAAGCTGTGCAACTGGATAACCAAATAATAGATGAGGGAAGCATCTCTGTAGACCTTATTCCAACTAAAAAGTAAAATGCAATGTGGAATTAGAATGACACCATTTTTCAGCCTCAGTGGCTGCCTACATCACAAAAAGACAGACAACCAGACATATACCATTTAGTGAAAGAACATGCCACTTCCTGCGATCTTGTGAAAATGACTGAGTCAAAGTTTTATGGGTCTCTGGATCCAGCTGCTGATTTGCAGATAATTCAGAGGACAGAGAAATATGTTGAACTGCACCATGAGCACACAATCAGCAAAATCCAGACAGGGGGGAATTCCACACTCAAACCACCAAGGGTCTTTCTTCAACAGATAAATTTATAAGCAAGAGCAAGGGATGGAAAGAAAGCCAGCAGATTAAAAGAGAATTAAAAACAGCAAATTTATAAAAGGGAGAAAGAATACACTGTAGTGCTGAGGATGTACATTTGAGTAAAAAAATCATAAAGAAACATAAGGAAGTGGTTACTGTAATAGTCAGAATAGTGGTTATTTTTGGAGAGAGGGACACATGTTCTGGGATATCTGACAAACTTCTCTTCCTTGATCTGAGTGGGTGTGAGCCTTCTAATTCACTGTGTGTTTGTTTTGTATGATTTTCTGTAATTTGCATTTTATGTTACAATAAAAGTTTTTTTAAAACCTGTTTGACTTCAGAAAACCTCTCCATCATATTCTCAAAACAGCAAATTGCATATAGCTATGTGTAAAAATGAAATACAACATAATTTCTTTTAAAAAAAGAATAGGCAGGAAGTAAGAATGTATTTCAGATTGAGTTATATTTCCCTAAGTGCCTCTATTAAAACCTATTTCACAAAATCTTTTCCTTCCTTAAAAAATCCTTTCAGAAGATTCTGTGCACCTTTATTCTAGACTTGCCAAGCTAAATAGCTAGAAAGTATTTCCTTTTCAAACTCCAAGGAACATGTAATATATAATAATAAAAAAAGATGTATTAAATCTTCCAATCCTCCACTCCTTCCTTCCATTTTATAGGGGGAAAATATGTGTAGAAATGCACACATGCACGTATATATGAAGGCAAGGTGAATGCTGGAATGTAAATGTAGAAGCAACATTTAAAAAGGAAGCATTCTCCATGAAAAAGATAATATCTTTTTCAGCAAGAGTTAGAGGATGGTATAGTTTTCCCAATGTAAAAGTTTAAATACATTAAAGGATTTCATTTGCCATCTGAGCTGAAATTTCAAAGCCAAAATGTGAACCCAGTACAGGGATTTTATCAACAATTGAACTTGCTGACTTCTGAAAGGGGACCTGGGGCCTTCCTAAGTCTTTTGAAGTTCCATTTTGCTTTGTCTTCTGACGGCTTGACATAATCAGCCCATTGATGCCTCACGCTCGCAAGCATGTGCTCACAACTGCATGTCAGGGCTGGAGACAAGGAGAGGTTCAGCTCCCTTTGACACTGGGGCGGCTGGGCAGGAAGTTCTCAAATGTGCAACAATGTGAACCTTGGGCCAAAGGGCTGCCCCGTGGGATGCCAGGGCTTTCAACCCCCACCAGGGCAGGGCTTCAAAGGCAGGGAGCATCTGTGCCCAGTGACCTGCGTGGCTGGTCTGACACATCTCTTTCCCAAGGGGTGGTGGGGGTAGAGGCGTCGGATTGACATGGCTTACATACATTCATCTCTCAAACATGCGTGAGACCCACCAAGACTGACAAGACTAACAAGTTCATCCCCAGGTTGCACTGGTCACTGAAGGATTACCTGCTTTGAAAAGCTTTACTTTCTGTCCACGTTGATTATGACGGTAACGCTGGCACGCGCGCGCGCACACACACACACACACACGTGCGCATGGCTCTTCTTTAAATCATTACAGCAGCCACATAGGTAAAAGCTATTATGAATATTTTACAGATGAGGGTGATTCACCCAAGATCACATATATAACTACTGACAGAACTGGGATTTGAACTCAGACAGCTCAGGCTCCCAAATCCATTCCTTTAACTGCCATGCTATAGTGCCTATGGCTGGGAACACAGAGATCTGGACAGAGCTATATAGAGTACCGCTGCTTATAGCTACCAGCTACTGAGCCCCTCCATGTATTGGGCACTATGCCAAGCTTTAATAACACTTCATTTAATTATATATAAATGGATATACATACAGATACAAATATAGATGTAGACAACACATAATTACATAAAGGCCTAATTATTAGAGACAGACTCCATTCAGTCTCCCTAAATTTAATCCCAGCTCTACACCAGCTGTGTAACCTCGAACAAATGATTTCCCATCTCCGACCTTCAGTGCCCTCATCCAAAATCACCTCCCTCATCCTATGGGATACAGTGAAGATTAAATGAAGCACTATACATACAGCATATATGGTTCCTGGATAGGCACCCAATAAATTACACATTTCTAGCATTATTATATTATATATAATACATAACAATATATAATATATTATTCTTGTTTCTATTATATAAACAGAAGGTCTACTTTCTAAACAATTCAGAAAGATTGGTAAAGAAGAGTAGTGTTCTCCAAAATGTATCAGGGTCAAAGATTTAAAACAAAAAGATTTATGCTGCACTGACTCGTTCCCCAAGGAGATCAATATTTTGGATATAAGGCACCAAGGTAGATTGACAAGGCTACAAGTGAGGATAAACCTGAGGATTCTAAGTCATTCATGCTGCACAGAAGCACTGCTCTGAGCAGAATAGGTACCAACAGTCCAGACCAGGACAGTGAGCACTCAGCTCACAGTACCACAGTGACGTAAAAGCCAGGTGACCCACTCATCACAATCCCCACTTCACCACTCTTTCAGCACCTGGATGGTGGTCCTTCTACATCAAATCTATTTCTGTCCTCATGGGCCCTGCACAAGGATTTAGTGTCCAGATCCCATCCGGTGTTCAAACAATACATTCTCGTGCACGGTGAACATGACGGAATGATAACATAAGCACCAGTAGAGTGTATTGACTTGGTACTTTGGACTGGGCAGTCCAGACGTGTCAGACGCTGGACAAGCATTCTCTCTTTCGATCCTCCTGGCTCCACACGCTAGCATATGATCACCCTTAGATCCCATAGCCACTGAGTGGCAGAGGAGTCCTCAAGCTTAGAGTCATCCACCTCCAGGGCTCATGCCGTTATCTCCTGCATTCTAAGTCATTCTTGTTCATTTCTAAAATCTTGTACACTTTATCTCTCCCTTTACCACCATTCACACTCTCCTTAAGGAAAGTTATCAGTGTAAGCCAGTTCTTCCTATGGGAATTAATTACTGGAAAAAATAGCTTATGTGCCTATTTTCCTCTCCTCTGAGCATGCATAGTTCTTGGTACACAGCTTCAGTGTAGCAGGAAGCTGAACCTGGTCTCTGTCCATCACTAGGCAGTGGCTCTAAGGGTAAGAACCTTGTCTTACTCATCTTTCTAACCCTAGCATAGTGCCTGGCACATAGCCAGACCTCAATAAAGATTTGCAGAGAGAATAAATAATTGGATGGGTAGGTGGATGCAAACATGAATGAATGCCTCAAATGACCCCACTCTCTTTTGTTGAAAAGTCTGTAATGAATCTCAGATTCTTGAACACTCAGAAGTGATTGAGTTGCTAGAGCACTTAGCACAATGTCTGATAAACAGTTGGTACCCAAGAAGTTTTATTGAATAAGAAAATAAATACATAATTCAGGTATTATGTATTTATAATCCTTAAGGTAGCATGAATCACCTGGGAGACATATTTAAACACTATTTGTTCTTCCAGTTCTGAAATCTGTCACTAATTAAGGCAGATTAGCAGGGTACTGGGGACCTGGGTTGCACCAAATGAGGGTCCCATAGAATGGCTTTCATGGACGTGAGCTCTGCTGTGCTGGCAGCAGCCTAGACTGAGGGAGGTCACAGATTGATGGTGTTTGCCATAGTGTCCCCTGTTGGCTGCTGTGTATGGCCTCGCTCATTACATACAGAGTTGGAGGCCTGTCTGGTTTCAGAATTAAAGATAGTTCTTCTAAGAAACTGGTCAGTTTTTATGTCATGTATTTGGTGGATTGTGTAATTGTCTTTATTTCCCTTTTTGTTTTGGCTGCTAAAAAGTTGGAGTTGAGTTTGTAGCCTGTCATAGCAATGGAAAGGGCTTTTTGTTATGGACTTTTCAATGCCAGTCTTGGCCCCCTTTCATTTAGTTACTCAAAATTTCTCTTCCTTTCCTTTCCTTTCCTTTCCTTTCCTTTCCTTTCCTTTCCTTTCCTTTCCTTTCCTTTCCTTTCCTTTCCTTTCCTTTCCTTTCCTTTCCTTTCCTCCTTTCCTCTCCTCTCCTCTCCTCTCCTCTCCTCTCCTCTCCTCTCCTCTCCTCTCCTCTCCTCTCCTCTCCTCTCCTCTCCTCTCCTCTCCTCTTCTCTCCTTTCATCCTTCCTTCCCTTCTTCTTTCCTTTTTTCTTTCTTTCTTTCTTTCCTCCCTCCCTCCCTCCCCCCTTTCTTTCTTTCTCTCTCTTTCCCTCCCTTCCTCCCTTCCTATCTTTCTTCTATTCATTTTTTTGCTTTTTTATTATTTATAAATGAGAGTAAGCCATCAGTGATCATAAATGAAACCAACTAAATTTAAAACAGCTTATTTTATTGACTGACTACTGATGAAAAAATGTAGTTAGCAAATATATTGTTATTCAGATGCACAGTGATTTTTACCTCCCCCTGGTGTATTTAATGTGTTTAGGACTAAAATCTTCTCTGGAAGGAGACAGAGGATGAAAGTATAAAACATGATATGCTAACAAGTCTGCCAATATCGCTCCCTGAGCACAGGGAGGGATGCAGGAGGATGATCTTAGCTCTTTCCTGGCTCCTGGGAGGTCAGCAAGTGTTCGTTGCATGAGGAAAAGAAAAGGAGGCAAGACACGTGCAGACGGAGATGAAGGGATAGAAGGGAGAGAAGGGAAGAGAGGGATGGAGGGGGAGGGCAGTGGGTAGGGGAATAAAGGACAGAAGGTGTTCAGCTAACAGTTGAATTTCCCTTGTCAGCTAAGGCCAGTGCTTGGACCTCAGTTGTCTTTGACAGGCAACCTGGCAGCCAGAAATGAAAGAAGGTGAAAGGTGACATCACTGCACTCACAGCCTTTTGCTAAAGAAGGTGTTGGCTCTACCTTATGCGATTTTAATCCTGAGCTGAGAAGTCATGGCCAAATTTTAGAACCTCCAACTCATACCTCCAGCTCAGAATCAGCTTTCTCACCCTACAGCCTCTTGCCCTAAGAAATACAAGCCAAAGCTTTTCTCTTCTATTCCTCCTTGGGTTAAAAATCTGGCCAATCCACTGGGGAGGTGGGGAGGAGCAAAAACCTACCTAATGGATATAATGAACACTATTTGGGTGATGGGCATACTTATAGTCCTGATTCAAGCATTACAAAAGTGATCCATGCAAACAAAAACATTTGTACCCCTAAATATTTTGAAATAAGAAATAAAAAAAGATAGGTCTACTTTATGGAAAATGAAATAAAACAAATAAAAATCTGGCCAAGTTTTCAAAAAAGTTTCTTTCAAATCTCCACCAATTTAAAAAAAACATTTGGGGACTGCATTGTCAGTGGTGTCTGAGAAAGCTCTCCAAGGTTAGGACCCTGTCCAAATGCCTTGTACTAGAGACATCCGTAGCGGCCACTGTCACCGACATACATGCACCCATCCATTCGTTTAGTCATTCACCTGGTATCAATTAACCAGATAGACAAAATCTCTACTCTTGTGGCACTTACCTTCTCATTCAGGAGACAATGAACCAGCAAAATATGTAAGTGATTTGTCAGTTAATGATGGTGACTACTCAAAACATCAGGCAGGTGAGGGAACTGAGAATGATAGAGCTGGGGTGATATTTTAGATAGGATGGTCAGAGAAGTACTCATTGGGAAAGTGATATATGAGCAGGCCTAAAGGAGGCAAGGTCAGTGGGGCAGGGCTGGGGGGGGGGCGGCATGGTTCACTAGGAGATCTGGGCATGCAAGGATCCAGGCATAGAAACAGAAGGTACAAATGACTTGCCTGGAAAGACAATGGGGATGGGGAGGGGAAGCCTAGAAGGCAGAATGAATAGCATGTGCAAAGGCCCTGAGGCAGGGAAGTACTTGACATAGTCCAGGTTCCTAAGGCCAGTTCCTCTGGGTGCAGCTCAAAGAACCAAAAGAGCAATGAATGAGAAGCACTCATTGCCAGAAGATTTTTTAGGTCCTATTATAGATTTTACATTTTATCCTACATGAGATAGAAACTGGTAAGATATATCAAAAGTTATTTTTTGTAGTTGAGTTGGGAGTTCACAGTGGCTTGGTCTGAGGAGGGGAGAAGGGGAACAATGGAAATGGAGGGGTGTGTGCAGGGCCAAGGAACATTTTTGGATGTGGGATAGATAGGACTTGGTGACTTATTGGCTGTAGGAAGTGTGAGAGAGAGAGAGTAGATAAAATTGGATCCCAGGGGTTTCTGGACAGCTGCGTGGGTAGAGGTGGCATGTGCCACGAAGGGGGCCTGTTGGGAGGACATAGATTTGGAAGGGGAGGGAGACATTAGCCAGGTTTGTAAGCCATTACAATGGGGTATTAGTATTACTATTCACATCTGATAACAAGTACACAGACTCAGAAAGGTTATTTCACTTGCTTAAGATCGTGCATCCAGTAAGCAAAGGAGCCTAGTGTCATACTCAAGTCCACCTGGCTGATGCCAAAAACTGCCGTTTCCCTTTTCAGTCTTCAGACAGCTTCTTAAGAGGAAAGGAAAGACAAGAGCATCCTACAGAACATGATTAAAAAGTAGTGGCTCAGGATGGCCAGTCAGAGAAGTGACTGAGCATCCCCTATATGGGCCAAAATGGCCACACAAGGATCAAATGCAAATACCTAGATTGTGCAGCCGTGCCACCCAAGACCAGCCATGCCACCCAAGACCAGCTATGCCACCCAAGACCAGCCGTGCCACCCAAGACCAGCTATGCCACCCAAGACCAGCCGTGCCACCCAAGACCAGCTATGCCACCCAAGACCAGCTATGACTTCCAAGACCAGCCATGCCACCCAAGGCCAGCCGTGCCACCCAAGACCAGCTATGCCACCCAAGACCAGCCAGGCCACACAAGACCAGCTATGACTTCCAAGACCAGCCATGCTACCCAAGATCAGTTGTGCCATCCAAGACCAGCCGTGTCATCCAAAACCGGATGTCAACTACCAGTCACAATGATTTTGGCCAGAATGGCTTTTTCTCTCAAAACTTCATAGTGGACTAAAAACTGTTAACTGTTAGAGCCGTGGTCCCCAGCCTTGGTCCCTGGACCAGCAGCATCAACACCACCTGGGAACTTGCTAGAAATGCAGATTCTCAGGTGCTGCTCCAGACGTACGATGGGAAGCTCTGGGGCTGGGGCTGTGCAATCTGTGTTAAACACGCCTTTCAGAACATTCCAGTGCACACTCAAGCTTGAGAAGCACTGAATTAAAGCATCCGGTTTTTACAGATCCAAGTTTTTGCCTCTGAACGGGCCCCTGTCTGAAGTGATTGAGGTATAATCCCAGTAACAGGCGGGGTTTGGACTCATGGGGAAGCTATTGCTGAGGTTGGCTGGAGGCTCACTTTTTCCCCTGTCCAATTCTATTACATAAATCCCTGTCCAAAAAGGAAATAGCCCTTTTTTCTGTTGTTGTTAAAGGGACTGTTGTTTTGTGGCAAAAAGAATGCTTTGCTAATTTTAGGAAGATGGCTTCAGTTATAGACAGGAAGTCTTGAGGGGAGGGAGACTTTGACTTTAATTTTTAAAAATTGTGTTCCTTTATTATTATTTTTTTTTAGAAAAGGAAAGGCAACATTATTAACAAACCTCAGCTGACTTTAGAGTTCAAAAAAATCGCTGAGGAGAAGAGCAATGTGGGAGCCATTTGTAGTGAGGGTCCCCTCAACTACAGAAGACAATGTCCCTTAAGAGATTGCTTTGAACAGAGAATCTTTGCAGAGTGAATTGGCTTAGGAAGAAGCAGAGCATTGTGAATCGGCTTCTAGGTGAGACTGATCAAGAACACTCGCCATCCCTGTCTATTCGGTGCCCCTTAGAGTGACATGTGTCAGACTGGTGCCCTCTGAGTCCCACCCTGGAACCAAGTGCTCAGGGGCACACCAACTTTTGTAGCTCCCCAAACACATTCACGTTCCTTACCTGACTCACAGTGAGCAGGGCAGCTCGTATTCTTTCCATTTCACAAAGGATAAAACTGAGACTTACGTAGGAGGGACATGGGCCTCTCAGCTGAATAAAAATGGTGAGCCGTGGGAGTTTTAGATATTCCATGTCAGCAAATTCTTGATGTGAGAAGCAGTTTTGTTTGCAAAACTGAGGCCTAGAAAGTAGAAGTAACTGACCCAAACTCACTAAGTTAAGAAGTGAAGGAAACGCCACTCAAAACCACAGCTTCTGAGACCAAGCCCTACTCTGTGGGTTGCAGTGGAGGGCTTTAAAGTAGCACGTCCAGGAGCTAACATGGACCTCATATTCATCTCCAGAACACTGAACATTTAAAAGTAATTGATTAGGCCGGGCGAGGTAGCTCATGCCTGTAATCCTAGCACTCTGGGAGGGAAAGGCTTGCTTGAGCAAGGAGGGAGGATTGCTTGAGCTCAGGAGTTCAAGACCAGCCTGAGCAAGAGCAAGACCTCATCTCTACTAAAAAAAAAAAAAAGAAAAAATAGAAAAATCAGCCAGGCTTTGTGGTGTGCTTGTCTGTAGTCCCAGGTACTCGGGAGGTTGAGGCAGACGGCTATCTTGAGCCCAGAGTTTGAGGTTGCAGTGAGCTACGATGATGACACCACTACACTCTACCCAGGGCAACTGAGCAAGATGCTTGTCTCAAAAAAAAATAATAATAATAATAAATAAAAGTAATTGATTAGTTAAAATTCTGTTTATCCCAATGTATTATTAGCCAGAGTTCTCCAGAGAAACAGAACCAAAATGATAATACAGTCATGCACTGTGTAATGACGGCCAATGATGAACTGAATATGCTACGGCGATCCCGAGAGATTATAACGGAGCTGAAAAATTCCTGTTGCCTAGTGATGTCATAGTTGTCTTAACATCATAGCACAACAGATAACTCACTCTGATTACTCAAAAATATAGTTAACTTAAATAGTCACAGGCAGGTCCTTCAGGAGGTATCCAGAAGAAGGCATGCTATTACAGGAGATGACAGCTCTGTGTGTGTCATTGCCCCTGAAGACCTTCCAACGGGACAAGATGTGGAGGGTGGAAGACAGTGAGACTGATGATCTTAACCCTCTGTAAACCCAGGCTA
Organism: Mirza zaza; assembly: GCA_008750895.1. NCBI lineage: Eukaryota > Metazoa > Chordata > Mammalia > Primates > Cheirogaleidae > Mirza > Mirza zaza. The sequence goes on along the minus strand of VSMD01091273.1, from coordinate 19,817 downwards.
ATGTATGTTTGTATCTTTGCTTTCAACAAAAAAGTTTAAAAAGCAAAATAAATAAATGAACAATTCTAAACATAGAAAAAAGCATATAGAATAATGATATAATGAAAATATTTTTGTACAGTTGTACAACGTGCTTGTGTTTTAAGTGTTATGGGAGTCAAGAAGTTAAAAAAAATTAAAAGCTTATTCAGTAAAAGAGTTACAGTAAGCTAAGGTTAATTTGTTATTGAAGAAAGAAAAATACCTTTTGTAAATTTAGTGTAGTCTAAGTGTACAGTGTTAATAAAGTCTACAGTAGTGTATAGCAATGTCCTAGGCCTTCACATTCACTCACCACTCGCTCCCAGGCTCACCCAGAGCAACTTCCAGTCCTGCAAGCTCCATTCATGGTAAGAGCCCTATACAGGTGTGCCATATTTTTTATCTTTTATAGGGTATTTTTACTGTAGCTTTTCTATGTTTAAATACACAGATATTTACCACTGTGTCACAGTTGCCTACAGTATCCAGTACAGTAGCCTGGGAGCTACTGCACAGGTTTGTAGCCTGGGAGCGATAGGCTACCCCATATGGCTAGGTGCGCAGTAGGCTAGATCATCAGGTGTGTGTAAGTACACTCTAGGATGTTCGCACAATGACGGCATAGCTTGACGACGCATTTCTCGAAATATATCCCTGTCATTTAGTGGCACCTGGCTCTAAAGATATATAAGAGGGGATTTTTTTATGGGGATTGACTCACAAGACTACAGAGGCCGAGAAGCCCCATGGTATGCTGTCTGCAACCTGGAGAAACAGGGGAGCGAGTGGTATAGCTCCCAGTGTGGGGCTGAAGTCCTGAGAACACGGGGTGTAAGCCCCTGGAGTCCAAAGGTGGAGGAACCTGGAGGTCTCACGTCCAAGGGCAAGAGAAGATAGATGTCCAGCTCAAGTGGAGAGACAGAATTCGCCCTTCCTCTGATTTTTTGTCCTACCTGGGCCCGCAGTGGATTGGGCGATGCCCTCCCATGCCGGGGAAGCCCATCTGCTTTACCGAGTCCACTGACTCAGAGGCTAATCTCAACCCTCCTGAAAAGTGTGAAAGAACAGTGTCCCTTTTCCTTTTGGCAAAGAGCTGTGACCTGTGGCTATAACCTCCATCACACAGTGTGAGTCCCCAGTGGTGTGAACCAGAGGTGGCTGCTGCACGTGGGGACAGGGTTGCTGCCCACAAGCGTGGCACCTTTAGGCCGCCTTTGGCAAGCCTGGATCAGACCCCATGACCGGCCGGACAGGCCCGTTCAAAGCAATCTGCCTCACATGGACTCACACTGCCGTCCCATGAGGGCATCTAATGACTTTGGCTTCCTGTCCCATCTGACCCCTGCTGAGTCACTGGAATGGCGAGTGAGAGCCTGTCACCTTCTGCTCAGAAATGTTTGATGACGTCCCACTGCCTTCAGGATAGAGTCCAAACAAAATGGGAACGAGAAAATTTGAAATTTACAAGCAGCGAGAAATCTACCCCTCGACTGTTAAAGATTTGCTCATTCTTTCCTTCTCGATTGATTTGTTTAAAACATCCACCTTCCTAATAATGATGGCGATGACAATGGTGATGATAAAAATGGAGGCAGGGAATCAATTAAACAAAGCAATAATGCCCTGGCAGCAATTTGAAAATGGCTTTGGCCAGGAAGTTTTGAGCTTTCTAGGTTGCCAGGAAAATACAACTTTTTAAAAAAGTTATTTTAAAGACATCAAATCCGAGTCAATCCTCTTTGCCGTGTCCCAGTCCTGGGATTGGCTCAGAAATGGACGCGTGTCTCCAGTCAGGCCAATGAGACCTCAGGGGATATTTTGTTGAGGTTTCTGGGGAAAAGAAATGTTTCTCTCCCAGGGAGAGCTCCTGAAAGAGATGCTGCCTGGTCCCCAGGGGTCATCGTGCGTGGACTGGGGCTGTCTTCTTTTTCCAAGCTGAGCCTCAGAGGAGAACAAAGTCCAGAGAGTTGCAAAGGACAACCCGAGGCCACACCGGGTCTTCTGATGTGACCTCTGCCCCCACTCAAGGGCGGGAGCTGCGGCTGCTCACGGCACAGAGCCTGGCATGGTGAGCTCAGCCCAGGAAGAAGAGAACGAGCAAGTGGACCTGGGCATTTCTCAGTGCTTTTAGCTCGAACTGCAAGTTTGACCTGGTGCAGGTAATGTACTTCCCGGGCTGACGTTCGGGGACACACAGACCACATTTTGGATGAAGAGACTGGGGTAGCACGTTGGGGAGAAAAGTGGCAAGAGAGAGTGGAGATGGGTTCGTGGGACAGGCCCTGGCTTGGTGTGGTGCCCAGCCAGAGTCACATGCCTGCGGCTGTCCAGGCCACGGACACGGCGTTCTCCTGCGGGTTCGCGCTCATGAGCCAGCGAGGCGCTTGCAGGGCGTCTGGAGGAAGCGTTAGACCTTTATTCGCTTAAGTACTTTACCAGAGTCTCCATTGCATCCAAACCTGGAAGTTTTCAACAGCAAACTTGCAGTAGCTTTCCAAAAGCTTGAGGCTTGCCTTTTCTTCCGTCAGAAGGCAAGCCGTGCCAGTTAAAGCTGAGAACCAGAAAACAACCGTGTAGATATCGAAACTTGTATTGGATGAGATTTTCCATGACTTTCTGCTGTGCAGACATCCGGCAACACTGTAGAGATAGGTCCAATCCACCCCGCGGGAAACCTGGCTCTTTCTGAATTAGTGGCTGCCTTATCTCAAAGGAACTTCAAGGTCCAATTGAACAAAATGCTGGGCCAGATTTAGCAGCTAGAACACTAATTTAACTCAGCCAAGAACTAAGTTGCTTGGCCTTTCTGGGCCTATATATAGTCCCTCATCTGTAAAGTGAGGGGTAGAACTAAACCAACCTGGAGACTTTGTATTGAGAAATATCATTATATGAAATGAAAATCTCAATAGCATTTAGAGAACAAAGAGTATGGGGTCTGGGGACAGCTTGGGGTTTCAGTCCCAACTCTACCATTCGCTGAATGTATGACCTCAGTTAACTCACTATCCAGCTCTGAATCTCAGTTTTAGCATCTATAAAATAGAGATAATAAAACCTATGTTAAGGAAACTTTGGAAGGATCCAAAGAGATGATGTAGACACTGGCACAGAGTAGTCATTCAATAAAACATTAATACTACAAATATTTATTGAGTGTATACTATGTACTATGCTAGCCCCCAGAAAGGGAGTGGTGAGCAAATGAGACATCCCCCTACCCTCCTGGGGTAGACAGACAAAACCTTAGAATGACATTTATGAATGTGTAACTGTGATATGAGATAAGGTCTACCAAGGATGGTAATCGGATGCTGCAAAACAGGCAAACAAATGCTAGTTCCTATCCCAACTCCTCTTCTCACTCAACAATGCCACCAAAGTCACCAAGCACCAAAGCCTCCCTCATAGCCCTTCTCGTGGCTAGTAAGGAGAATTCATCACTCTAGTCTCTTTCCCACTAGGTTAATTTTCCAACATCAGAGATCTTTGGGAGATGAGCTGATTTCACTTGTAAACCATGCATGGAATAATTCAAGAGTATTCCTGGGAGTGGGAGGCAAGTCTTTGAATTGACATTACCAACCTCATGATTGCTCTTCCCTGCTGAAAGTAGATTTGGTTAATCAACACATCCTGCCACAGTCATCATCTCCAGTGCTGTCTAACTACAAATAATGAGGGCTTTCTGCCCAGTCTGACTCCCACCTGGCACCAGGCAGAAGCGGGGGCCCCAGGAGAGCAAGCCAGCCGGTGCTGAGTGTGTCAAAGGGCCAATGAATGGGAGCAACCTCACACCAGCAGCATGGGAGTTTGGCTTTTTTGGGCAGGTGATGTTTGGCAGCTGAGGGAAATGTGGACATGCCAGCCACCTCTCGTGTCTGTGCTCTTATTTTCTCATTCATAAATGAGATCACAGCTTGACCTGTGCATGGTACACAGGTCATGTATCATTTGCTAGGGCTAGGTCATGTTGTCAACCCTAACTGCAATATAAGCTGGTAAAGGGACTATTAACTTTTGTAGCTTCTCTAGATGAACATAGCAGGCAAGATAGAGGCAGAGAAAAGCTCTTTGGGCCACCTAACCAACACTGTCTGCTACAGATTTTATCCCAATTTCCAACCATTTTACTTAAAAACTGTGGCTAAAATCTGGTTAGGATTTCTGCTAACAAGATAGATGACACTCATGCTGCCATTTCCTTCTTGCCTTTTCCTGGTCTTCTTTCTCCAAGATTCTCTAGACTCTTTCTCAACACATCACTCCCAGGAGTCCCCAGAAATCCATCTCAGTGAGCTCTCCATGTGGAATTGATTTATCACCTTTGTGTCAACTAGATAATGCCCAAGTTTTCTTTTGGTGCAATCATTCCCTAATTCTCATTTTTCTTTAAAAAATAAGTTGCTGTGCCGATGTTGCTGCAATGTTATCAATAACATTACTGAGAAAATTAGCAGTATGTGTCTAGAGGCTCCCTCCACCCTTCCTCTAAATATCCAGAATGGGGGCTAATTTAAGGCCAGCTAAAAATCTGAATCTTGCAATCAGAATCAGGTCCTTAGCAAGAGTCCTCCTTCACAAATGTAAGAGTTACATCTTCCAAATATGGACATAAGGAATGACTACTCTTCTTTTAATAATCTAGTTTGAAGGGTCCTAGGCATTAGAAGATGAAGACATGGCTGGAAGTTTTGACAAAGAGGAAGGTAAAAATTTGCTGATCATTTTTACCCTGATGATAAAAATGCACAGAGGATACAGAAATGTCTTCAAATCTCTAAAGGCCCATCTTAGAGAGGAAGGTGTAGAATCTTTCTATCTGGCCCCCAAGAGGAGAACAAAGACTGAGGATGGCAGCTATAGGGCAGTAGAGATTGCAAATTGGTTGCCTGTGGGCCACATTCACCTCCCAGAGAATATTCTCTCTGGCCTGTACAGTCTTTGAAATGTTTAACATACAGCTAACTTCAAAACCTTGAAATTTTATATAAAAATAAAGATTTCCACTGTCTCTTAAAAATTAAGCCGATGGGACATGCCATCCTTTGGGAGAGCCACTGGGGCAGCTGCCCTGGGGTCTGCATTTGGGATGGGGAGAGGATCTCTAAGGGGAAAGGTGGCTGCACCTTACCCCTCTTTTCTGAATACTATTGAAATTCAATTTCTAATTTTTGCATGCATTTAACAATATCCCAAAGGATAGCCTCCTTTCAAATGTGACTCTTCTGTGTACTCCACACAAGTCGAGCTACCCCACGCCCAAGCAAAGCCCAGTATCTGGTAACTCCAGGCCAATGTCCCTGCAGGGCAATCATCTTTCCGGTGTGAACAGCAGCTGCCTGCTGTGGAAGGGCATCACTAGGGCAGTTAACCACTGTCCTCTCACCACCCCTGTCCTTACCAGGTCCACGCCATTCACTTACTTTACCTGTCTCTCTATGTGCCTCCATTTTTGAACTTTGCTACAGGGAAATAGATCTGGGCTTCATATAAGCAAAAAATGAATTGTTAACTGTCTGAAATTTTAAAAAGCGGAATGGCTTCAAAATGAGATAGTGAGTTTCCCCAATATCAGAGGCATTTAAGGAGATGTGAGATGACCACCACCCATAAAAGGCAAACCCATGTGGACTGGGTGTTGGTTGAGGAGGCGCTTGTTGGGCTCCCCTCCTTTCATCCCTAAAAGGCACGATTCTGTGAACAATTGGTAGCAAGAGCAGAGCGGGCCTCGTTCAAGGAGGCGCGTGCAGGAAGAGGTCAGAGAGCTAAAAGAAAGTAATTGGCACGTTCTTTCAAGGTTGGGTCCAAAGCAATCTGGCAGCTTTATTCAAAGCAGGAAGAAAAATGTTAGCACACACTGGACTTGAAAAATAATCAGCACTTATTCCAGGAAAAAGTATAATTTCTTTCAGGTGCTCAGGGCCGTGGGGTTTGAAGTGCACTTTCACAATGTTATCTTGGTCCACATGCTTAACTCTGGGATGGCAGAGCTACGTGGGTAACAGTCATCCAATCAGACAGGTGAGGAAACTGAGTCATATACTCAGCAGTCAGGACCTCTGTTTAGGTTTCATGTCTTTCTTTGGCCTTTTACTCTTTTAACTTTATCTCAAATCGCAAATCACAGTCATAAAACCAAAGAAAATTGTCTAGAGGGTCATTAAGCACAACATCCCTTCCTAATGCTCTCCCAGCAGGGAGATCCGCTGATAACACGCCCAGCAGAAGCAGGCAGTGTGACAGTCCAGCGTTCTTTCCATCTGCCTCACTCAGATCTTCTTTCCTCAACAGAAGCCTGACTCTTCTTCTGTTTTAGAAACGGTGGACAGGTGGTCACCATCTTCCCCAGAACAGCCCCTCTGAGACCTGAAGCCTGTTATTAAGCGGACTCTTCATCTTTTTCATCTCCAGACAAAATAATTGACTTAACCTTTCCCACAAATGACAAATACCCTCTTGAGTATCAAACACCCTTTTCATATAAATGGAGAATTCCAGAGTGGCCCACTTAACCAACCCCTCTTCTTTAAAAGCTCCTCTTTCCCAAAGCAGTAAGGCTTTTAGCAAGCTTGCTCTTTTAAGAAGCCCATTAGTGTTCTGAAAGGATCAGCAAGAAATATGATCAGACCTTTGACCCCAAATCTGAACCAGTGCTTTGAAGAGAAGAGAACGGCCACGCCTTGAAGTCGGTCAGTCTGTGGGCTCCCTCCCCACCCTGGGCACGGTCCCAGCTGCTCCCTAAGAAAGAGGAAAGGGTCAGAGTCCCCGGGTTCTCTTGGGAACCCCCTTCTGCACTCTGGCTTCATCCCATTTCACCTCCCAAAGTCCGTTGCTGGCGATATCCCAAGGATGCTGCACTCGGTTGACTATGGTTCTCAGAGCACAAATACTTTGCTGCTTTTTCTCCGCAGAAGGGACTTGTGAAGAGTTTAAACCACTGTGACCCAAGCTATTTTGTTCAAGTGGCCTATACTAGTTAAACAGTTACCTTTCTGAGCTTCCTTTCCTTCCATATAAAAGGGAATGAGCATCATCATACATTCGAATGGTCACTGCAAGACTCAAACAAAATGAAGTCTGTGAAAAGCCTTTGCAACCTGTGGCATGTTTTGTGAACATACAGGAATGTTAACATTTCCATCCCGGCCACTCTTAGTAAATGTCTGCTAGCCCACTGGGCACTCAAGAGGAAGAGAGAGACATGTCTCAGTTCAAACTGGGCCAAACTAGGCCACTGGTGACAGCTCCAGGCTGAGAGGTCCAGACAAGAGCTTCCTGCGTAGCTCCCTTCTGTCCTGGAACACCTGCCGCCCCAGAGTCTAGCAGTGCAAACAGGCCTCTCATAGGAATTGCTTTTATCATCCCTCCTGCCTGTTCCAACTTACTGGCTGTGAACAGAGCCCAGGGCTCTTGACGGCTGTTCATAGTCATAAGGCACAAAAGAAAACTTCCCTGGGGCCCATTTATCTCTGCACTGACATGCCTGGAGGCTGATGACCCATAAATGGGGCATTTTGAAATTCCCAGCTTGCCCTTCCGTCTCACACCTCCTCCAAGTAACTTGGAATCTGATGTCTGAACTAGAGGTGATTTTTTTTTTTCTTTAATTGCCTGGTTTGGAACTGAGTGTTTCCCTCTGTTAAATACTAATATTTAGGCAGGATCCGATATCAATTTGTAATAGACCATTTGGAATAAGAAAGATAATTTTTTATTGGTAAGCCAAACCAGACATCTCTTCGTAAGTGTAAGTAAACAGAGAAAAATCGATTCGTGCCTGTGGTACGATTGACCCCAATTACTGACCTCAGTTCTTTAGTCCTCCTTCTTGTGACTTTAGAGCTCCTCCAATAAAGGCAGGGCATACTTCCCTACCCCATGCAACTTGCTTTGGACAAAACATTAAGGCAAAAGTGAGGGGGTGCCTGGGCCACAAGACCTTGTGTGTTTCAGTTTGCTCTCTTGGGTTTCTACTATTGCCAGGTGAAGGATGTGTCTGAGCTAACCAGTGGGTCAGCAGGGGAGTGAGAGGCACCTAGAGCATAGGTTAGCAGCCCCACGCAGACCATGTTGTGCGGAGTCCGCCAGTCCACCTGGAGACACCTGAGAGAGGCCAGCCAAGATCAGCCAACCCCCAGATGTCACACAGACACCTAAGCTATACTAATCAATGACTGTTGATTTAAGTTATTGGGTTTGGGGCGCTTTGTCACATAGCAATTGCTAGTTGAAACACTGCCAATGACAAATATCTGAAAGAGTCAAAAGATTCCTCTCTCCCTGGAATAAACTTAATGTTAAAAAAGAAGAAATTTTTATAAAATATATTGAAGCTTGTTTCTTATTACAGAAAATTTAGGTACTACAGAACACTTAGAAAATATAAATAAGAAAAAAAAGAGAAGACAATAAAAATCAGCCAACATCTTTTTCTGGAGAAAATGAACATCCACAAATGTTTTGGTGATCATATTCTTTTAAAAAACCAAATGGGTTCATAATTTCCAAGTTTAAAAATAAATCACAAAGGAAAACATCAATAGATGTGGTCAAGCAAAAGTGTCATATGTCTGCACATTTAAAGGGAATGCTAGGGCAAAAAGAGCAAGAAAAATGGGAGAAAATGTTTGTAACACATCTGACAAAGTGTTAATGTGTTTGAGCAAGGAGAGTTCACACACATTGATAAGAAGAACATCTAATCCTGAAGCGAGGTGGCCAAGGGACCCATACAAAACACTAACTGAAAGAGAAGTTCAACTGTCAAACATCATGTGGGAAAACATCCAAACTTATAATCAAATAATCTAATGCAAATTAAAGTGACACTGAAATATTACTTACTTTTGACATTGAATGAATTAGCCTTGAACTTAACAGAACAACATCATGTAATACTTCAAAAGGAAAAAATATATTATTTAATCTCTTCAGATGAATCAACTGATACTACTGATGCAATGTAGGTTTTATACTTCATTTGGGTCACAACAGAAGATATTCTTTGCTATAAAGAGTTACTTGCTTTGGGCATTCTTCCAAACAGAACACAAGGAATAGATATCTTAAACAACTTTCAAGATAAATGTTGTGAAGTTGGGCTGAATTCGGTAAATTTAGTGAGTGTATGTACAGAAGGTGCACCTTCCATGACAGGAAAACATGAAGGGTTTATTGCACAGGTAAGTATTAGCAGATCCAGATGTTCTCATTTCTTTTCATTGTATCTTACATCGGCAAAATCTCTGTGCTAAAGCTACTATTTTAAATTAACACTTTGCAACAAGTTATAATTATGATTAACTACATTTGTACAAATGAAACACAGCATCTTCAGTTTTGTAACATGCTAAAGTTGAATGATGAGGTATTCAGTGTGGATTTGCCATATCATTCTAAAGTGCTTTGGCAATTGCAGGGACAGGTGTTAGCCAAAATTTTATCTCTGTGAGAACAAATAGTTAAATTTTATGAAGAACAGAATCAGCAATGAATTATTGAAAGAAGATTTCTATAGGAACCCAGCATTTCTATGTGATATCATGTTAAATCAAAATGACTTGAATATCTCTTTGCAAGGTAAAACTAAGTCCATATATAACATGTGGCAAAAAAGACAAGCATTTTGAAAAAATATATCTTTTTTTCAAAACACTTCTTCAAAAGGAAATTTCAGATGAACATTTTCCTCAGTTACCAAAGGTCATTGATCAGCAAGACGATATATGTGAATCTTTTCAAGAATAGGCAGCTGTTACAGACCTATTAATTGGAGAATACAATAAAAGTTTCGCTGACTTTGAGAATCATGATGTCACACGCAAATTAGCATTTCAGCCTCACCTAGTAGTTGATATCACCAAGGCATCTAAAGAACTACAGATGGAATTGATTGAGCTCTAGGTAGATGATGTTTTAAAATCATTGTTCAATGCTAAGAAAGATCCAATTGAAATATGGAAAAATGCAGTAGAATTCCCACGCCTTTGGCCACATGCCTAAAAAATGCTTTCTTGCTTTTCAATCACTTACTGCTGTGAATCTACATTCTCCTACCTACGCAAATCAAGATGCCCTTAAGGTCACGAATGACTGATACCAATCTAGAGGATCACCTGAAACTGCAGACCTCCATGCTGCAAATATTCAAATGCTTTCCTACAAAAAGCAGACACAACAAAGTCATTAAAGGTTAACGTAAAATTAAAAAGAATTTTCCTTTTTTGTAATTATTAAGTACATAGTAGTTAGATTTTTATAAAATAATATTTTTTTAAGTATACCTAATTGAAGTTCCTTAAATACAGCTTTATTTGATTATAGCTAAATTAATGCAGCCTTCCAACATGAAAAGATTCTCCATCCTTAATATATACATGTAATAGAATAGTATGCAGCTACTGAAATAAGAAGCATGAGACATTTTAATAACTTTGTAAAAAAAATGCTTACATTTAAAATGAAATAAAAGTCTCAGACCACTAAATTGTCTATATAATGTAATTTAACTCATTAACTACAATGTGAGTTGTATTTAACTCACGCTAGTTTTGAGCCCAGGGCCTTGTGAAGCATTTGTAAATCTCACACATCTCTTTACTTTGGGAGCCATGTGGTGTGCAGACAACTCACACTGGTATGCTGTAGTGTACATGTTACATCATAGGTAGCCCCATGGGCAAAACTCTGCAATTGGTTCATGAAAATCTTACTTGTTGATGTTCTTATTGTTACAATTAATATTGACAATTTAATTGCATGTAACTGTCCCTTGACCAGTAAAAAAATAATAAGATTTAAAAAAAATTGCATATCACTCATGCACAGGAAACAATAAAAAATAATAACTTTTTCATTAAATTAGAATGGATCATTTTATCTTCAAAATTTTTATTCTATTTTCATAATAAAACACCATGGCCCCAAGGAAAAAAAATTTTTTTCTAGTATGGCAGTCAATGTGTTAAATTATGTACACTAAAAATCTTGAAATAAATAACACCAAAATGCTCACAGAGGTTTGTTTTGCTTTGCCTGATGCAACTATGAACTACTTTATAATTCGTTTCCATCTTTCTGTTAAGTTCAAATTTTCTTAAGGAAAATATCCACTTAAATATGTTCTTAAGCCATAAAACCACTGAACATAGACTTCACACTGACAGTTTGTGCACCGAGGAAGCATGGCTCTTGACACCATGGTCAATGAAAGTTGGGTGCCAGCACTAGCAAAGTCCTCCCTAGACAGCACCTGCACCATGTCATATGTGGTACCTGGCAATTAAATTATTTTCCTAAAATGTTATCTCCCACTTTGCTCCTGGGTTTGGTCCTCAGCTATCTGGTGCCTGTCCTGTAGAAGGCTCTATAGAAACAGAGCTCAGGATGGAGATTCCCGTGAAAGGGATTTATTGGGGGGGGAGGAGCGGGTGAGGGAAACAGGGTAGAAGCTGAGGGAAACAGGGTAGAAGCTAAGGGAGGATGCAGTCCCAGCTGGAGATTGGCTTCAACCTGGTGCCCTGGTTGCTAGGTGGCATGACCCCCAGCACTGCAGCCCTGGGCCCCCAGGCAGTATCCTGGCTGCCCTTCAGTGGTGGATGTTTCCCATCTTGCCAAGGTCCAGTCTCTGGAGAAGGAGGCAGCTGAGGCATGTTCTGCTCACTCCCACCGACAGAGGGGAAGGCAATGGGGATCTGGGGGGACCCTGTCTGACCTCAATACTCCACACCTCTCTCTGGTCTTCCCTGTTGCCCACGCATTACCGACCATGGCCTTCTTGGATCTGGCCCACATTCAGGGTTGCACTTCCTTTCTTTCTTGGTTCTTCATCATCCTCTGCCACTTGAGCTCAGTGCAGGTTCCTCTAAAGGCTGTCATCCCAAAGCCCGCGACCATCTCACCAGGAACATGATGGCAGCCACCTAGGCTAAACGTAGAGAATGGGGAAATGTTATCCGCCAGAGCGTGCAAGGAGTAGAAAAACCTGGCGACTCAGACATTAGTTCTCCAGTCATCTATTATCTCTTCCAGGGGCCACCGTCTAACGGTCTGTGAATATTTACTGAGGATGGAAAGGAGAGGGGAGAGGAGAGGAGAGTTTTCTGGGTCCAGCAATCATGAAGGAAGGTGAAGTCATGGATGCACCGAGTGTTCTACAGATTGTGAGAGACTGGGCAGCCTGGGGGTGTGGGGAAGTGCATATTCAGTCAACAGAAGACATTATAGATGGGATTTCCTTAGAGTTTGGAATTTATCCTGCAAATAAGTGGGAACTTGTCATGATTCTGTGGACAAGACCAATGAGACAAGGCATTACAAACGACTACAAACCACAGTACCAGTATGTTCCTGGGAATGCGTTTATCGAATTTTTAACATCAAAACATTTTAAACTTATGGTTTAGCCTGTCATTAGAGGCCCTCCAATATCTGATGCCAGGTTACATTTCTAGCTCTATGTCCTTACTCAGCAAGTTCTGTTCCCTTTCTCTGTGACTCTGGGCACACTTTTTAATCTGCCAGAAAGCTTCCCATATGCATTACAAATTACTTTTCATCTAAAAGATTCTGATTAAAAAGCACTGTTTCTATGAATATTAAATCTCTTCTTTCTCTATTTTCCACCTGCAGCAGTGTAGCTCATGGTACACTGTATTAGGAAAATATCTTCCCCATTCGATTGGAAGCCATGGGGATTGTCTTATTTATCTTTGGATTCTCAACAACTAATAGTTTATGGTTGTTGAATAAATAAACGAATGAGTGAATGAATGAAATGAAACACTGTTTTCCTTCTGTAACACGTCTGCCAGAAAATCCTTCCATCCTGTGTCATACCTTGCCCTACAAATGCATCCTGTCTATTCTTGCTGCTGTGTCTTTCCTTCCTTCTCTGTGTTCCAACATGCTAAATCCACCTGATGTTTTTAATCTTGAAATAGAAAAGTCTAGCAACTACTTGTCCTACCAGGTGAGTCCAGTGTGAGTGCTACTCACAAGGGCCTTTGGAAATTATAAGGTACTAGACCTGCAATTCTCCTGGCAGAGTTTTTATAGTCGTGGCAACTATGCAATTACTAATATCATTAATAATGATTATAATGTTCATTATAATTATCATTATAATGTTCATTGAATCCTTTATGAGTGGCATTGTGTGAGGTGCTTCACATGTATTTTCTCATTTAACTTTCCAACTATTCTAGAAGTGCTATCATTATCACTCTTTTCCAGATAAGGAAACTGAGCCTCTGATAGGTTTGCTACCTTGCCCAAGGTCAAAAGCATAGTCAACAAAAGGGGGGGGGGGAGAAGCTAGTCAAATGACAGAGCAAAAATTGGAATCCAAATCCAGAGGACCAGCACTCAGTCTTTAACCACCGCAAGTCTGTATCACAGTCACTGGCACGTTTAGAAATTTTACTGTGTCCCAGACGCAGTGCTCAAGGCTTAACGCAAGCTATTTCCTTTAGCCCTCCTAGGAAGCTGAATTGTGGCACAGGAGGCAGCAGGAGGGGGAAGCTGGAGAAATGGTGCTGAGTCAATACAAGGGGACACTTCAGGCTCCCAGAGGAAGGTGTAATTGCAGGGTCAGAGGCTGAGGGGCTTGGAACAGGCTGGAAGGAGTTGGGGTGAGGAGTTTGGGATGGGGACTAGGAAAACTCTGAGAGTGTTGGAACCACCTTCACACGTTATTGGGTGCAGGTGCGTATGGAAGGAAGCCAAGGAGGTGCGAAGGGCCAGACTGCACCAGCGCCACAGGAACAGCCCCTCCTAAGCCCACCCTTCACGGTCTCCCATTTCCAGGCTTGCTGGATACCACATACCTTGACCGTAAGTTCTTCACTTTCATGAGACCTGCATGAAGGGAGTGTTGGGGTGTTGTGAATCCAACACTGACTTGGGGGCCAGGAGGCCCTAAGTTCCTTTCTGGTTCTGTTCCCTACCAGCTGTGATATCTTTGGAAACCAACTTAACCTCTCTGAGCCATGGTCCCATAAGTAGTCAATGGAGAAAATCATACATCCTCCATACATTAGTCGAGGGACTAAATGAAGTACCATGCAGGATGCATTTAGTGCAATGTGCACACACTATGCATTTAATAAATGTTCACCTCCTTCTCCATCTATCCTTCTATAACTCCCTTCTTAATTTTATCCTTCAGTTGTTTCATGTACAGGATTTTATGTCTCCAACTAAGTTGTGAATTCCTCCAGGGCAAGGGCTATGTCTTTCATTGTCTTGGTTTCTTCATTCATTCAACACATATAGTTCATTCACAGCTGATATTATGGCTTTGAGCACTTGGTAGAAATAATGACTACTAAATGGTTATTTTTTTAATTAAAAAAAGATCCTTCACAGGCAATCTACGTGTGAGGCTATGTCAAACTCAGTTTAAACATCAGAAAAATGTTGCATGGGGAAGGCTACTGAGCATGTGACATTGTCAGACATTGGATCAGCGCACTGAATGGTTCAAAGGAATCGTTCCCAGAAGATTTCTCATTTCCTTCCCTCAGTTATTGAATACATTGCCTTAACCTCCACCCTTGGCATCAATCATCCTTGCTTTTTGCCCATTTTGGAGGAGTAAACAGTTCAATCAGTTTCATATATCAGCTTGTCGAGTTTCAGAATGAAAAAAAAATATTTTCCAATTACAAGAGCAATGCATGTTCACTTACAAAAATATTTTAATAAAAATAAGAAAAAAAGATGCATTTAAAATATTTCAAACTCCACCGTCTAGATGTATTCATTGTTAACACTTTGATAGAAATCCTAGATTTTCGTAATATGTGTAGAGTTATATTATAAATTCCTAAAATAGGATTATTACATGTAATATCAGTTTATCTTTCATCATTCTAATTGCCACTTTGGATTCCATCAATTTTTATTTGTTGATCAAAAGAAGAAGAAGAAGAATGTTTGTATTAAAATGAAGCCAAGGATGGCAGTGTTTATATGACTTGAGTTCTTGGCTAAAGCTCATGTTAGCAAGTGTCGGTCTTTGTGTACAGAGAGTGAAGTGTGTGCGTGCCTTAAACCAGTGGTCCCCAGCCTTTTTGGCACCAGGGACTGGTTTTATGGAAGATGATTTTTCCACAGTCAGGGTGGAGGGGGCAATGGTTTCAGGATGCTTCAAGCACATTACTTTTATTGTGTACTTTATTTCTATTATTATTACATTGTAATATATACTGAAATAATTATATGAATCACTATAATACAGAATCAGTGGGAGCCCTGAGCTTGCTTTCCTGCAAATAGACAGTCCCATGTGGGGGTGATTTGAGACAGTGACACCCCAAGTGTTTTGCTATGTCCATTCTATTCTATTGTTTTGGTTGCTGTCACTGCAGAAAACCTTTTGTCACAAAGATAGGATGTTGGAAATGGAAGCAGGTTTTTCAGTGCTTTTGTGGCAATCTTGGAATATTCTGCCTTGACTTTAATCTGGAATGTATGGGGATTTGAAGTTGTGTCAAACATACTTTTCAGGCCACTGTCATTTGCAATCTCAAAGCAGTTGATCCTCTTCTAGAATGGACAAAGTCGATTCACTTGGCTTATTCACAAACGGGTCGCCAATCCATTCCTTCCCATTTCCGGGGTCTTTCGTGGTTGGAAATAATGGTCAAACTCTTTTGCAAGCTGAGACAGGTGATCATGCCCCAGCTGGGAGAAAGAAGGCCCCGGCTCAGTCTCTTTCAAAATCTCTGCTAATGTTTGAAACATGTCAAAAATCCCAATGTTCACTCGTCATCCCCATAATTCCAGTTTGGCTTTGAATGAGGCCACTTTATCTACCGACTTGAATGCAGTTGCCATTCTCCCCTGAAGTGACAGACTGAGTTTGTTGAGCAGGTTGAATATGTCACACAAGTAAGCAAGTTTTGCTACCCATTCTGTGTCACTGAAATGTGCTGCCAATGGTGACTGTTTTTCTACAAGAATCTCTGGCGTGGCTCTCAGAACTCAAAAACTCTGGCCAGTTATCTACCTTTAGGAAGCCATCCCACGTCTGTGGGTAAGAGAAGACATGTGTGCTCTGCGTCTGTCTTCTCCCAGAGCTGCACGAACAGACATGAGTTGAGGGCATGTACTTTAATGTGGTTGATAATTTTAATCACATCCTACACACCATTGTTTAATTCAGGTGACATTTTCCAGCGAGCCAGTATTTCTCCATGGATGACACAGAGTGTAGACTCACATTTGGAAGTGACCTCCATGACCCGAGTAGTGAAACCAGAAAGCCATCCAGTTGTGGCAGCATATACTGTGGATATACTGACACGAAATGACCAATTCAGTTTTGCTGATGTGTAATCACTCAAGGTCTTGAATAGTTCTGCAGCTGTGCTGTTGGTTGGCAACAAAAGTGCACATGACATACCCTCGTGCACATCCTCCTGAAACATATTACACAAAAACAAGCATCGTTGCCTTGTTTTGACTCACCAACCTGGATTGTATACCACGGTGACTCATTAATCCTCTCTAACAATGGTGCCTCAATATCTTCTGCTATTTCATCAAATTATCTAGATATGGTGGTAGCTGACAGAGGAACATGTGCCACCTTTCGAACTGCAGCCTCTCCTAAAGGTTCATGGCAAATGTCCTTAGCAGCAGGCAAGATCAGCTCTTCACCGACAGTAAAGGGCTTCTTAGCTTTAGCAACGTGTTTAGCCACTAAGAATGATGCGCTCAGTGCAGACACATTTGATGAAGTGGTGGCCTTCAATCATTGCTTCTGTTCTTTTTGTTTGTGCTTTTTTTCTTTTGAAAAACTCCAAAGACTTGTCTTTTAATGCAGGGTGCTTCGTCTCCATGTGGCGAAGCAGTTCTGATAGTTTCATGGCTTCATTGGATAGCTGGTTGCCACATACTATACAAAGCAGGCTTGGAGAATGTGAATCACCTGTTGCAATGAACCCGTAATTTAAGCAGGACTCTTGGTATTTTCTTTTAAATGCAGCTTTCATTTTGTTGGCAGTCTCAGAGTCTTCTGCTGTCTCATCATTGGGTCCTTCACCCTTTTCAAAGAAGCTCCCTGGCGACAATTGTTGTTTTGTTTTTTACTCATTTTTGCTACGGTTAGCTTATGGACTTACCAAAAGTGTGACTGAGACAAGTGCGCAGTACACAAAAGAGGCACAGAAAAAAGTGGTACATAAAATAGTGGGTGGGCCACACGTGGACTAAAATAAGTGTTGAAGATGAAAATAAGTGTTGATTCTGACTCAAAGCCAGCCAACCAGAAGTAGCTATGCAATTGAAGTACATAAACTTGTCCCTATAAAGCCTGCCACCAGTTTTGCAGCTTAATTGTCACTTGCCACTCACTCACTGATTGGGTTTTCATATAAGTCTGCAAGCAATTGATTTATTATGGTCTCTGTGCAGTCAAACCTCTCTGCTAATGATAACCTTATTCGTTGCCGCTCTCCAGCAGTAGCATCACCGCCTCGGCTCCACCTCAGACCATCAGGCATTAGATTCTCACAAGGAGCGCACAACCTAGATCCCTCGCATGTGCAGTTTACAGTAGGATCCTTGCTCCTGTGAGAATCTAATGCCCCCGCGGATCTGACAGGAGGCGGAGCTCAGGCAGTGATGCGAGCAAGCAATGGGGAGCAGCTGCAAATACAGATGAAGCTTCATTCCCTTGCCCTCGTCTCACCTCCTGCTGTGCGGCCCAGTTCCTAACAGGCCACGGACGGACCAGTACTGGTCCATGGCCTGTGGCGTGGAGACCACAGGTTTAAACAATCCCCCAGGTGTGGTTTTTTATGGCAAATACTTTTGCTCTTCCATCCTTGCTCATTCTGATTTTTTTCTTGCTCCCACTCTTGGCAGTTTTTTCCCTGGCGGCCTGTTAGGAGTTACAAATCCGTTAGTGATGTTGCCCCAAAGAGAGGTCGTGGATATCCTTGTCCCACAAGCATGTCGTCTGCAGCCCTTGAGCTGACATGCGCTGCAGATGGCCCGGGCGGGGGGCGCCGGTGTACAGTACAGAAGGAAGAGTCAAGCCAAGGACATTGTGTTCTGTCTCTAATTGAATCCCATTAAATGGCAAATTCCTCAATTCAAAAGTTTGAATAGGATGGTACTTTCAAAAGAACTCCAGCTGGTTAAATTTAGGGCCTGAAAAAATTCCAATCTAATAATACGATCTGGCTCCAGGCCCGCCAGTTCCTTTCGATGGGAGGACTGGCTGAGTTTTCATTCACTCTGGGCTGCCTCTCCCTGTCGACTCGGCTTGGCTTGCCTTTGCCTTTGCCGACTGGGCCGCTTCATGAAACGAGCTGCTTCCAGGGCGTCCCTGGCTGTCCACGCAGCCTTGCGCTTGCTGATGCGTTTTCAGAAGTTGATTGTGTAAGAGATATTGCTATTCTCTACTGTTTTTGTGAGTGGTTTGGCCTCTCCAGTGGTCAGCCTGGCATTTGTCCCCATAGACCCACTGTGTCCATCCACCCTTCTTTTGTTTGTCAGCTGTTTTCGAAAGAAAGTCCTCAATAACTGTCCATTCTCCCTGCGTCTTGTCATTAATGCCAACACGGAATTTCTTCTGGTTATGTTTATCAACTCTACTAAGGAATATTTTCAAGATGTTTGCTAGTATTTTCCTAGTTTCCCCAAGTTTCTCTTAACTTCCTGGAGCACGGGGCTAGTCCCAGAACCTTTTATTGCCCAGTTCCATTCACAGTCACAAGGCAGCAAATGTTTCAGACACTCCTTCAGTGGGCAGGGACTCTGCTAGGTACCGGGGTGAAGGGGGGTAGGAAGAAATTCCCAATCCCATGCGTCAAAAAGCTGACCCTGCCAAGCCCTTCCCGCGTCCCTCCAGGCTGACTTCTTTGCCCCCTTCTGTACTTGTGCCTCCACTCCAGGCCTTATCGAGCCCCTGTCCTGAGCTGGGCATGGCAGGCCCTGCACACAGACATCCCAAGCCTCCCAGTGGCCTTGAGGCATCAGCATCATCAGCTCCATTTTAAAGACGGGCAAACTGGGGCTTAGAGAGTCAGAAACAGGACCGAGATCACACAGCTAAGAAGTGACAGAGCCAGACTCAAACGCAAGTGAACTGACCCCAAAGCCCATGCTCTTGGCTACCATATTTTATCACTTCCTGGTCCAGAAGAGACAAAGAGGGAGGAATGACTTTCATAGCATATGTGTGTGTGTGTGTGCGTGTGCGTGTGCGTGTGCGTGTGCGTGTGCGTGTGTGTGTGTGTGTGTGTGTGTGTGTGTGGGCATGTGTATACAGTGGGTAGCGGGGATGGGGGAATCTGGGATGGAGGCAGAATTAAGTTTATTTGTCTAAGATTCTACCTGCCCCCACCCAGAACTTCCACTCCCTTTTTCTGCCCCTACAGCCCTCAGCTTTATCTCAGTTTCTTCTCATGCCTCTAAAACCTCAGCAGCCTGGATGATGGGACTTTGAACGAGAAACAGAGGTGGGGAAGGGGGAGAGGCCACAGGGACCCAAAGTTGAAAGGAAGAAGGTTCGTGGAAATGGACTCTGCAGGCGGAGTCTGCCAAGCTGAGAGAGTTTTTATTAACTCCACGAACGCTCCTAAGTCAGCTTGTCATAAAATCGCCAGGCTGCTCCATTAGAAGGGGGCTCTCCTGATGCTGGTTTGAGCCCTCCAGATCATAGAAACTTCAGGAAACCTAAAAATGGAAACCGGCCAATCATTCATCCCCCGTGGCTGTGCCGTCGGGCCTTCTTCCTCAGCTCTTCCTCTTTCACAGGGAACCGCAGGGAGAAAAAT
>VSMD01091266.1:0-140434 GCA_008750895.1 Mirza zaza | reverse complement strand
TAATATATATAGAAAAAATTAGCCGGGCATGGTGGCGCATGCCTGTAGTCCCAGCTACTTGGGAGGCTGAGGCAGCAGGATGGCTTGAGCCCAGGAGTTTGAGGTTGCTGTGAGCTAGGCTGACGCCACGGCACTCACTCTAGCCAGGGCAATAAAGTGAGACTCTGTCTCAAAAAAAAAAAAGAAGTTGGGAGGCCGGGCACGGTGGCTCACGCCTGTAATCCTAGCACTCTGAGAGGCCGAGGCGGGCGGATTGCTCCAGGTCAGGAGTTTGAAACCAGCCCGAGCAAGAGCGAGACCCCTAATATATATAGAAAAAATTAGCTGGGCATGGTGGCGCATGCCTGTAGTCCCAGCTACTTGGGAGGCTGAGGCAGGAGGATCGCTTGAGCCCAGGAGTTTGAGGTTGCTGTGAGCTAGGCTGACACCATGGCACTCTAGCCTGGGCAACAAAGCAAGACTCTGTCTCCAAAAAAAAAAAAAAAAAAAGAATTTGGGAGAGTTACCTGTTCCTGTACCTGGTGCTAATGTAGGCTTTCAATATATGTTGGTTCCCTTTCCCTCTTCTCCATCCTACGAAGAGCTATGAAAGAAGGGATGTGTACTCAGGAAGTCCTGCTCCGAATTCAACCATCTGGTAGACTAAAAAAAAAAAAAAATTTTGAGATAAAGGTCTCACTGTCGCCGGGCGCGGTGGCTCAAGCCTGTAATCCTAGCTCTCTGGGAGGCCGAGGTGGGTGGATCGTTTGAGCTCAGGAGTTCAAGACCAGCCTGAGCAAGAGTGAGACCCCATCTCTACTATAAATAGAAAGAAATTAATTGGCCAACTAATATATATAGAAAAAATTAGCCGGGCATGGTGGCTCATGCCTGTAGTTCCAGCTACACAGGAGGCTGAGGCAGGAGGATCACTTGAGCCCAGGAGTTTGAGGTTGCTGTGAGCTAGGCTGACACCACGGCACTCACTCTAGCCTGGGCAATAAAGTGAGACTCTGTCTCAAAAAGAAAAAAAAAAAAAAAAAAAAAGGTCTCACTGTGTTGTCCAGGCTGGTCTCAAACTCTTGGGCTCGAGTGATCATCACACCTCAGTCTCCCAAGTAGCTAGGACTACAGGCACGTGCCACCCTACCCAGTTTAAAATTACTCTTTTTTTTTTTTTTAAACCCCACGATTCGGGAGCACTGCTGCCGGGGGTTTGTAACACTGGGAGGCTGGGCCAGCCCACCTTCTCTCCCCCGGACAGAGAGAGAGAGGGGAAGGACGGGGACCCCGGAGCCACCTTCCCTGCCGGGCCTTCCCAGCCATCCTGGAGCTGGTCGAGGCACACTGCCAATGGTAGAAATGCTAAAATTATTCTTAACAAAAGGGAAATTAGACACTTACACAAAGAATGCCTCTTTTTATAGAAACATGGCTTTGAAGTGTTTGTTAATGATATTTAGGTTCAGTGGAACCATAATGATTAGAGAGTAACATTTCTGTCCAGACAGAAGACAAAGATGTGATTTCTTCAGAGAGACAGGGCCTTTAAAAGACATTTTGTCTACCAAATTCTCATTTCCCCTCCAGGTCTTCCATCCCACCTAAAATACTCTACCTCTGCCAGCTGTTTCTGCTGCTGCCTGCTGAATCTTGCCTACAAAGATGACAAACAAATTGCGCTTCATTGAAGCCCAGTCTCGCTGGCAGGTTAGGTGGGAAAGCTTCCCATGTGAGAAATCGCTCCTGCAAGGACGCCAAAGGATAGCCTGGGTTAAAATATGGCTCTAAATTCTGGGAATGTTCGGCAGTTCCCAGTGGTGACCCTGTTATAACGAGGAAACAGATTCATCAATGCGGAGACAAATTCAGAAATTAGGGGAGAGCCACAAGAATTTTTTTTGTTTTCTTTTTTTTTTGTGAGACAGAGTCTCCCTTTGTTGCCCAGGCTAGAGTGAGTGCCGTGGCGCCAGCCTAGCTCACAGCAACCTCAAACTCCTGGGCTCAAGCGATCCTCCTGCCTCAGCCTCCCGAGTAGCTGGGACTACAAGCATGTGCCACCATGCCCGGCTAATTTTTTCTATATATATTTTTAGTTGGTTAATCAATTTCTTTCTATTTTTAGTAGAGAGGAGGTCTCATTCAGGCTGGTTTCAAACTCCTGACCTGGAGCAATCCGTCCACCTCGGCCTCCCAGAGTGCTAGGATTACAGGCGTGAGCCACCATGCCCAGCCAAGAAATTTTTTTTGTATACCTAATATCTCACTTGGAGTTTGAGATCAGCTCTGAGCAAGAACGAGACCCTCATCTCTACTAAAAATAGAAAGAAATTAGCCAGACAACTAAAAACATACAGAAAAAAAAAAAAATTAGCTGGGCATGGTGGTGCATGCCTGTAGTCCCAGCTACTCAGGAGGCTGAGGCAGAAGGATTGCTTCAGCCCAGGAGTTTGAGGTTGCTGTGAGCTAGGCTGATGCCACAGCACTGTAGCCTGAGCAACATAATGAGATTCTGTCTCAAAAAAAAAAAAATTCAGATGTGATCCAATAAAAAGCTGATAACCAGAATCTACAAAGAACTCAAGCAAATCAGCAGGAAAAAATCAAACCACCCCATTAAAAAGTGGGCAAAAGACATGAACAGAAACTTTTCAAAAGAAGATAGACTAATGGCCAACAAACATGAAAAAATGTTCAACATCTCTAATCATCAGGGAAATGCAAATCAAAACCACAATGAGATATTATCTAACTCTAGGAAGGATGGCTTTTATGAAAACGTTCCAAAAAACAAATACTGGTGTGGATGTGGAGAGATAGGAGCACTCATACACTATTTGTGGGACTGCAAATTAGTACAACCTCTATGGAAAGTAGTATGGAGATACCTCAAAGAACTAAAAATAGAACTAGCATTTGATCCAGCAATCTCACCACTGGGTATTTATCCAAAGGAAAAAAGGACATTTTATAAAAAAAAAAAAAAAAAAGAAGAAGCTTGCACTTGAATATTTATTACAGCACAATTCACAATCACAAAGATGTAGAATCAACTCAAGTGCCCATCAATACATGAGTGGATTAATAAAATGTGGGATATGTATACCATGGAGTTCTACTCAGCCATAAAAAAAAGGTCAACTAGCACCTCTTGTATTATCCTGGATGGAGCTGAAGACCATTCTTCTAAGTGAAGTATCACAAGAATGGAAAAACAAACATCGCATGTGCTCACCATTAAATCGGAACTAATCAATTAACACTTACGTGCACATATGAAAATAATATTCACTGAAAATCCAGCAGGTGGGGGGAGAGGAGGGGATGACTAAATTCACACCTAACGGGTACAGTGCACACTCTCTAAGGGCTGGGCACACTTATAACTTTGACTCAATCTGTACAAAAGCAATTTATGTAACCAAAATGTTCGTACGCCTATAATACTCAGAATTTTTTTTAAAAAGTCCTTCCCCTAGGTCAGGCACAGTGGCTCACGCCTGTAATCCTAGCACTCTGGGAGGCCGAGGCAGGTGGATTGCTCGAGGTCAGGAGTTCGAAACCAGCCTGAGCAAGAGCGAGACCCCGTCTCTACTATAAATAGAAAGAAATTAATTGGCCAACTAATATATATAGAAAAAATTAGCCGGGCATGGTGGCACATGCCTGTAGTCCTAGCTACTCGGGAGGCTGGGGCAGTAGGATGGCTTGAGCCCAGGAGTTTGAGGTTGCTGTGAGCTAGGCTGATGCCACGACACTCACTCTAGCCTGGGCAACCAAGTGAGACTCTGTCTCAAAAAAGAAAAAGAAAAAGAAAAAAGAAAATCAGATGTGGGATAAATGCCTTTAAGTCAAGAGTCTGGACCAATTCACTCAGCTGTTTGAACTCTGGTGACAGTGAGGCCAAGGGCCAGGAGATTCAAACACAGGCAAATTGATGATTTCTTCCATCATCAATACACCTAATCCTGCTTTGTCGTCTGAAAAATGGATGCTGTAAATTCCAAGGCGTTTTAAGGAGGCAGTGTAGACAGGGCCTTTTCCACGCTCCTGGGGGCAGGGTGTCTTTATATTTTTTTAACATCGGATCGGTTGCATCACTTTCATATTCAAAGGACTGCCCTAACCTGTAAAATAAACTTGGGAAACTTAGTATTAAGTGAACACTGTTGAAGTTCATGTTCGGAGGCAGCATGTCTCTTAACAAAGGAGACTTGGACACGTAGGAGCCTCGCATTTGCAAGTACTTGAGATCCTGATTTCCTTTTAGGTCACAGGTCTCTCTTCCCTTGCCAACCTCATACATAATGTAGTGGCATCCGCTTTTGGTGAAAGCTTGATTGATTCCTTCTCTTTCAAGAGCAATCACGAGAATGAAGCAATTAAACTTAATAACACACAGTAGAAAGAAAACAGCTCTGTTTGTGTTTCAGTCCTACCTCAGGAAGATCATGTGGCTTTTGCATAATTTTAAAGAATTCTATGACAATAGTTATACTGGAGTTTTTTTTTTGTATACTCTTAATTGAATCAACCTGTCCAAACAGCTCACAATTTATGAAGTTAAAGTGTTCTTAAGTAATTGAATAGACGGTTTCTTAGTAGGATATGAAAAGGCATTTCAAGTGAGTAAGGACAGCATCATAGACATGACTTATGACTTGGGCTCCTCTTACAAATACGAAAACATTAAGGACCTACTGTCCTATTTCTTCTCAAATGATATACGGCAACAAATTATTATCATTCATTTTAATCAGCAAAGATTAATAGACTTCCTGAAATGGTTCTTTAAATTTTTAACTAACTTCCTCATTTAGATTCCCTTACTAATCAACCTGCAGGTATATATACTCAGTATCTAGTTCTTTCTTGTCCTTACTGATTGGCCAATGTTATGCTTGTCGTAAGAGTGGGAAGAGGCTGGGTGTGGTGGCTCACCCCTGTAATCCTAGTGCTTTGGGAGGCTGAAGCAGAACTGCTTTAAGCCAGGAGTTCAAGACCAGCCTGAGCAATAGTGAGATCCCATCTCTACAAAAAAATAGAAAAATTCCCTGGGTGTGGTGGCGCGAACCTGAAGTCTCGGCTGCTCTGGAGGCTGAGGCAGGAGGATCGCTTGAAGCCCAGGCATTTGAGGTTACTGTGAGCTGGGCTGACACCACAGCACTCTACACTGGGTGACAGAGTGAGACTCTGTCTCAAAAAAAAAAAAACAGAAAACACAAAAACAGAATGTCTTTTATATACTAATTGGAGCCAAATAAATGAAACATTCTATTTCCAACTCTAATTTTTTCACAGTTTTAGAACTTTGAATTTGGAGTTTTCCTACAAGGGAAATCACCATGTAATTCATAGCTCTGAGGTACTTCACATATCTTGTCCACAAATATAATCCATCCGTTTAGGTAGCAAATAAAAACATATATATATTTTTTAGCATAATCAAGTAACAAACAAGAAAATAATTTTTTTTTTTTTTTTTTTTTTAGACAGAGTCTCACTCTGTTGCACCAGCTAGAGTGCCGTGGCGTCAGCCTAGCTCACAGCAACCTCACACTCCTGGGCTTAAGCGATCCTTCTGCCTCAGCCTCCTGAGTAGCTGGGACTATATGCACATGCCATGATGCCCGGCTAATTTTTTTCTATATATTTTTAGTTGTCGAATTAATTTATTTCTGTTTATAGTAGAGACGGGGTCTCGCTCTTGCTCAGGCAAGTTTTGAACTCCTGACCTTGAGCGATCATCCCTCCTCAGTCTCCCAGAGGGCTAGGATTACAGGCGTGAGTCAACCCGCCTGGCCAGAAAATAAAAGATTTTACAAAGATAGTTTGGCCATTCTAATATGTGTGAGGATGTAGAGCAATAGAAACTCTCATTCTGGCCGGGTGCAGTGGCTCACACCTGTAATCCTAGCACTCCGGGAGGCCCGGGTGGAAGGATCACTTGAGGTCAGGAGTTCGAGACCAGCCTGAGCAACATAACAAGACGCTGTCTCTACAAAAAGTAAAAATAAAATAATTAGCTGGGCATGGTGGCATGTGCTTATAGTCCCAGCTACCTGGGAGGCTGAGGCAGGAGGATGACTTGAGCCCAGGAGTTTGAGGTTGCTGTGAGCTAGGGTGACACCAAGGCTCTGTCTCAAAAAAAGAAACTCTCTTTCATTGCTGGTAGGAATGCAAAATGGTACAGCCACTTAGAAGACAGTTTTTTGCAAAACTAAACATACTCCTACCATAAAATCCAGCAATCACCCTCCAAAGAGGGTATTTATCCAAATAAATTGAAAACTTATATCCACACAAACCTGCACATTGGCCAAGTGTGGTGGCTCACACCTGTAATCCTAGCACTGTGGGAGGCCAAGGTGGGTGGATCATTTGAGCTCAGGAGTTCGAAACCAGCCTGAGCAAGAGTGAGACCCCATCTCTACTAAAAACATAGAAAGAACTTAGCTAGACAACTAAAAGTATGTAGAGAAAAAATTAGCCGGGCATGGTGGCATATGCCTGTAGTCCCAGCTACTCGGGAGGCTGAGACAGAAAGATTGCTTGAGCCCAGGAGTTTGAGTTTGCTGTGAGCTAGGCTGATGCCACAGCACTCTAGCCAGTGCAACAGAGTGAGACTCTGTTTCAAAAAAAAAATAAACAATAAAAAAACCCTGCACATGCATGTTTATAGCAGCTTTATTCATAATTGCCAAAACTTGGAAGCAACCCAGATATTCTTCAGTAGGTGAATGGATAAGTAAACTGTGATATATCCAGACAATGGAATGTTATTCAGCCTTAAAAAGAAATGAGCTATCAAGCGCTGAAAAGACATGCTGGAAACTTAAGTGCATATTACTAAGCCAAAGAAGCCAATCTGAAAAAACTTCATATTGTATGATTCCAATTATATGACATTCTGGAAAAGGCAAAACTGTGGGCTATAGTAGACTATAGTAAGAGATCAGTGGACCAAGCACAATGGCTCATGCCTGTAATCCCATCTCTTTGGGAGGCCAACATGCGAGTCACACTCGAGTCCAGGAGTTCCAGACCAGCTTGGGTAACCTAGCAAGACCCTATCCCTACAAAAATTTTTTTAAATTAGCCAGCCATGGTGACATGCACTTGTAGTCCCAGCTACTCAGGAGGCTGAGGCAGGAGGATTGCTTAAGCCCAGGAATTTGAGGTTGCAGCAAGTTATGATGACTCCAGCCTGGTGGACAGAATGAGACCCTGTCTCTAAAAAAAAAATAAAAGTCAGTGGTTGCCAGGGATTAAGGGGATTGTGGGAAGGGACGGATGAATATGCAGAGCACAGAGGATTTTCAGGTTAGTGAAACTCTTCTATATGTTACCATAATGATGGATATGTATCATTACACATTTTTCCAAACCCATAGAATGTACAACAGCTAAAGTAAACCCTAATGTAAACTGTGGACTTTGAGTGACACAGATGTGTCAGTGCAGGTAGATTGTAACAAATGTACCACTGCGGTGCAGTATGTAGGTCGTGGGGGAGGTTGTGCCTGTGGGTGGAGGAGGTACACGGGAACTCTCTGTACTTTCCACTCAATTTTGCTGTTAACCTGAAACTGCCAGCCTGGCATGGTGGCTCATGCCTGTAATCCTAGCTCTCTGGGAGGCTGAGACGAGTGGATCATTTGAGCTCAGGAGTTCGAGACCAGCCTGAGCAAGAGCGAGACCCCCATCTCTATCAAAAATAGAAAGAAAATAATTGGCCAACTAAAAATATATAGAAAAAAATTAGCCGGGCATGGTGGCTCATGCCTGTAGTCCCAGCTACTCGGGAGGCTGAGGCAGGAGGATCACTTGAGCCCAGGAGTTTGAGGTTGTTGTGAGCTAGGCTGACACCATGGCTCTCTAGCTGGGGCAACAAGAGTGAGACTCTATCTCCAAAAAAGAAAAAAGAAAAAAAGACAACATATGTACCTTTTAAGAGCTTACTGTTTGTTTGGGGGTTTTTTGGCTTATTTAATAACTAAGCCACAGAGCTTACTGTTTTAAAGGGAGACAGAGCCGTAAACAAATAAATGTTGATGCTCTGATGAAATAATGCGCTCTAGCAGATGTATATCTTGAGTATGGAGAGATCCAAAGACGGAATTTTCTTATATGGGAGGAGGAGGACAAGGAAAGGTTTTCCCAGGGGAAACTGCAGCGAGGTTTGGTGATAAGATGGTAGTCAGGGTTTGCTTCTACTGTGCTACAACCAGACACCAAAGAAATGAGTCCTAGCCTTAGCCAGCTGTGGTGGCTTGCACCCGTAGTCCCAGCTACTTGGGAGGCTGAGATGTAGGATTCCTTGAGCCCAGGGATTCAGGATAAGTCTGAGCAGAACTGCCTCAAATTAAAAAAGAAAGAAAGAAAGAAAAGAAAGGAAAGACAAGGCAGGACTCCTAGCATTATCTCTGTTCCACTCCCTGAAAAAGTGCGTAATTGTGAGGGAATGGGGAGGTAGGTGTACCAACTGATGTTTTACATGCTCTTATGACCAAACCCAGGATTGGGTACAAATAATTATTGAAAATACTAAAAGAGGCTGGACGCAGTGGCTCACGCCTGTAATCCTAGCACTCTGGGAGGCCAAGGCGGGCAGATTGCTTGAGGTCAGGAGTTGGAAACCATCCTGAGCAAGAGCGAGACCTCCGTCTCTACTAAAAAAAATAGAAAGAAATTAATTGGCCAACTAAAAAAAAATATATAGAAAAAATTAGCCGGCAGGGTGGCGCCTGCCTGTAGTCCCAGCTACTCAGGAGGCTGAGGCAGGAGGATCACTTGAGCCCAGGAGGTTGAGGTTGCTATGAGCTAGGTTGATGCCACGGCACTCTAGCCTGGGCAACACAGTGAGACTCTGTCTCAAAAAAAAAAAAAAAAGAAAGAAAAAGAAAATACTAAAAGAGTCCATTCTTCAAACATTTATTTAATACCTATTAGGGACCAAATTGCAAGAGTGAAGACAATTTGGTCAAGTTCATGAATTAGATAATCAGTCCATGCTTAAATCCCCAGCTCTTCTCGCATTATATTCTGTCCCTAGGTGATCTCATCAACACCCATGGCGATTTCCCAGATGAATATCTCTAGCCAGAGGTATCTTAGAGAACACCATTACCCCAAATGAATATCTTAGGGTGCTTAATTGATATCTCCACCTGAATGTCTCAGAAGCACCTCTAACAGTGCGATAAAAATTGAATTCACAGCCCTTGGGTCTGAACCTAGTCCTCCTCAGTTCTCACTTCAGTGGTAAGTACCATCTCTACCCAAAAATAAGACCTACCCATAAAATAAGCCCTAGCAGGATTTCTAAGGATTTGCACAATATAAGCACTACCCCGAAAATAAGACCTAGTGATGGGCGTGGCTACGCAGCGTGTCTGCACAACCCATGCATTTTGTCACGGAACGGTAAAGAAGACCAGCAGCCCTTCTCTTTTGCCCCATCGTGACAGCTACTATCCCAGAGGTGACCGGAAAGGTGCAGGCAGCCCCACCAACAAGGTGGG
The DNA here is from genome assembly GCA_008750895.1 of Mirza zaza. Lineage (NCBI taxonomy): Eukaryota > Metazoa > Chordata > Mammalia > Primates > Cheirogaleidae > Mirza > Mirza zaza. Next base: position 130,931 of record VSMD01091266.1, on the reverse strand, counting down.
GTCCCCCTGTCAGGTCCTGGCCATCCTGTGCGTGCTGCAAGCTGAGGTTTTAAGGGTAAAATAACACACCCCCTGAAAATAAGCCCTAGGGTGTCTTCTTGAGGAAAAATAAATATAAGACCCTGTCTTATTTTCGGGGAAACACGGTATCACTGTCCTTCTACCTGCACAGGCAGACCCAAGGAGCTGTCCCTGAGGTGCTCTTCCTGCCTTACATCTGATATCCAAGCCACCTTCAGGTCCTGCTACTGTACCTTCCTAGCCCTCAAGTGTACGCTCTTACCTCCTTCTCTTCCTCCACCTCCTCGATCCAGCAACCATCACCACTCACTGAGATTTCTCTCCCACTCCCCAATCCATATTCTACGCTGCAGGGTGATATTTTCAAAAACGGAAACCTGAGCATATCCTTCCCCTTAAAACCCTTCAGAGGGCTGGCCACGGTGGCTCTCGCCTACAATCCTAGCTCTCTGGGAGGCTAAGGCGGGAGGATGGCTCAAGGTCAGGAGTTCAAGACCAGCCTGAGCAAGAGCGAGACCCCGTCTCTACTAAAAATAGAAAGAAATTAATTGGCCAACTCAAAACATATAGAAAAAATTAGCTGGGCATGATGGCACATGCCTGTAGTCCCAGCTACTGGGAGGCTGAGGCAGGAGGATCGCTTGAGCCCAGGAGATTGAGGTTGCTGTGAGCTAGGCTGATGCCATGGCACTCTAGCCTGGGCAACAGAGTGAGACTCTGTCTCAAAAAAAATAAATAAATAAAAAAAATAATAAAACCCTTCAGAGGGTTTTCTACTGCCTTGGGGCCAAAGACCCAAAGCACGTAAGATCCCACAAAGCCCTGCATGCTCTCTAGCTCATACCTACCTACCTCTTCAGCCTTATCGTGAGCTGTTCCTGTTTGTCATCAGTGTTCTGGGCACTCTGGAGTCCTCACAGTCCCTGGAACTTGCCTCCTCGACTACCCCTTTCTGCAGATGTGTGCTCCAATATTAACTTCCTAAGGGATCCATTGTCAGTTCCCTCCCTCCCACCCACACGCCAAGCCTAGACTGTTGCCGTGTGATATGCTTTCAAATCTCCTGGTACTTTCCCATCAGAGCAGTCATCGCAGCTCATAAATACAAAATTGGATGATTACTTATTAATGTTTGCCTCCCCCCGCTAGAATGGAAGCTCCTCTAAGCGCAATCCCACCATGTCTGTTTTGTTCACCGTTGTAGCCCAGCCCTTAGGATAGTGCCTGATCTGTGATAAATTAGTAATAAATATTAAACTAATAGTGTTTTGTAGTATACCGTGGAGAAAGGGCTGCTAATTATTTTTCATGGGAGATAAGTTCTGCCCTTTAAGATGCTGGAATGAAAACAGGCCACTATGCCATTTTCTAAAAAGCTCAAGGAAAAGAATACATGTCCCTGTGAAAGGGCTTTATGGGTTACCTAAAATGTGAAGTTTCTAGCTTTGACTGAAATGATGTGTCTCAGGGTAGTATGAGACATACTGGTTACCTTATCCTCATCAAAAGTCCTGATTGCAAAATTTATTTATCTTTGACTAAAGATCAAATTATTTTTTCCAATTTTAAATACACTTTTATTTAAGACATTGCATTTTCCACTTACAATACAGTGCTTATAAAGTGCAATGTTATTTCCTTCCCCAAGATCAAATTAATGGACACACAAACAATGCAGTTTGACAGACAAAATGAAATGCCTCAAAGAGTCATGGAAAGCAGGTCGGCTTTGGGATACCAGTAACTCCAGGACTGCTTGTGCGACCCTGGGTACATTACTTAATTTTTCTTAGCCTAACTTTTCCCACATGTAAAATAGATTTAATAATTTTTAATCTTGATAGGGCCATAGAAAATAAAATGAAAATAATACATTTAAAACATAATGTTTCAAGCCTGTAATCCTAGCTCTCTGGGAGGCCGAGGTGGGCGGATCATTTGAGCTCAGGAGTTCGAGACCAGCCTGAGCAAGAGCGAGACCTCATCTCTACTATAAATAGAAAGAAATTAATTGGCCAACTAAAATATATATAGAAAAAATTAGCCGGGCATGGTGGCGCATGCTTGTAATCCCAGCTACTCGGGAGGCTGAGGCAGGAGGATTGCTTGAGCCCAGGAGTTTGAGGTTGCTGTGAGCTAGGCTGACGCCACAGCACTCACTCTAGCCTGGGCAACAAAGTGAGACTCTGTCTCAAAAAGAAAAAAAAACAAAACATAATGTTTCAAGCCTGTAATCCTAGCTCTCTGGGAGGCCGATGTGGGCGGATCGTTTGAGCTCAGGAGTTCGAGACCAGCCTGAGCAAGAGCGAAAGCCCATCTCTACTATAAATAGAAGAAATTAATTGGCCAACTAAAAATATATAGAAAAAATTAGCCGGGCATGGTGGCACATGCCTGTAGTCCCAGCTACTTGGGAGGCTGAGGCAGCAGGATCACTTGAGCCCAGGAGTTTGAGGTTGCTGTGAGCTAGGCTGACGCCATGGCACTCACTCTAGCCTGGGCAATAAAATGAGACTCTGTCTCAAAAAAAAAAAAAAAACACATAATGTTTGGGCCGGGCGTGGTGGCTCACACCTGTAATCCTAGTACTCTGGGAGGCCGAGGTGGGCGGATTGCTCAAGGTCAGGAGTTGGAAACCAGCCTGAGGAAGAGCGAGTCCCCATCTCTACTATAAATAGAAACAAATTAATTGGCCAACTAATAATATATAGAAAAAATTAGCCGGGCATGGTGGTGCATGCCTGTAGTCCCAGCTACTTGGGAGACTGAGGCAGAAGGATTGCTTGAGCCCAGGAGTTTGAGGTTGCTGTGAGCTAGGCTGATGCCAAGGCATTCTAGCCTGGGCAACAGAGTGAGACTCTGTCTAAAAAAAAAAAAAAAAGAGATCATAATGTTTGGCAAGTAGTAGCCAATATATCCTAACTGATGAAGAGGAAGGATTCTGAAGCTAAATTGCTCATAACCCTTGGCTCCGTTATTCTCTGACTGTGTGACAGGTTACTTAACTTCTCTGTGCCTTAGTTTATACATCTGTCAAATGAGGATAACAATGTAAACTTCATCATAGGATTGTTGTAATGAATTAAAGTGTGTAAAGCACTTAGAATAGTGGCTGACATATAGTTGTGCTAAATCAGGAACAGCTATTGTTAGTAGTAATAGGTATATAGCAAACTTTGATTCTCCTTGGATAACAAATAATAGGTTTCATTCCCTGTTTAAAATTTTATGTCAATTCGGGAAAAATAATATAAATCATTTTGAAAAAAACTCAACAGATGTATCTTCTAGGGGGAAAAACAGAGTGTCTTATACATTAGGAATAAACATTCAAAAGAATGTAATGAAGAAAGATCTGAGGCTATGGCAACATGGCCTCTAAAGTACTTAGGAATAAACTTAACAGGAAACATAAAACGTTACTGAAAGAAGAAAAGGAAGGCTGTTATGGGATAAGTGTTTGTGTCCTCCCAAAATATATATGTTGATGTGATATCCCCAAGTGATGGTATTAGGAGGTGGAACTTTTGGAAGGTGATTATATAATGGGGCACCGTACTCATGAGTAGGATTAGTAGCCTTTCCAAAGATGCCCCATAGAGCTGCCTTGCCCCTTCTACCAGGTGAGGTTACAGGGAGAAGACAGGAAGCAGGCCCTCACCTGACACTAAATCTGCTGATGCCTTGATCTTGGACTTCTCAGCCTCCAGAACTGTGAGAAATAAACATCTGTTGTTTATAAGGCATTCTGTCTATGATATTTTGTTAGAGCAGCCCAAACTCAAGTGGAAAAACATACTATATTCCTAAATTGCAATATAGTAGTTGTCCCATAAAATCAATCTATGAATTCAGTGTAAATCCTATCATTTCTGATTGGTTTTTTTTTTTTTTTTTTGAGACCCAGTCTCACTCTGCTGCCCAAGCTAGAGTGCCGTGGCATCAGCCTAGCTCACAGCAACTTCGAACTCCTGGGTTTAAGCGATCCTCTAGCCTCAGCCCCTCTGGTAGCTGAGACTACAGGCATGCGCCACCATGCCCGGTTAATGTTTTCTATGTATTTTTAGCTGTCCAATTAATTTTTCTCTATTTTTAGTAGAGACAGGGATCTCACTCTTTTTTTTTTTTGAGACAGAGTCTCACTATGTTGCCCAGGCTAGAGTGCCGTGGCGTCAGCCTAGCCTCACAGCAACCTCAAACTCCTGGGCTTAAGTGATCCTCCTGCCTCTGCCTCCCAAGTAGCTGGGACTACAGGCATGTGCCACCGTTTCCGGCTAATGTTTTCTATATATTTTTAGTTGGCCAATTCATTACTGTCTATTTTTAGTAGAGACAGGATCTCGCTCTTGCTCAGGCTGGTCTCGAACTCCTGAGCTCAAACAATCCACTCGCCTCGGCCTCCCAGAGTGCTAGGATTACAGATGTGAGCCACCGCACCTGGCCCCATTTCGGATTTTTTAAAGTAAATTGACAAGCTGATTCTAAAATGCATTTGGTAGAATAAATGACAATAAATAGAAAAGTGATTTTAGAGAAGAAAGAATGGTGAAGTCTCAACTATTAGATATAGAAGCATAGTCTGTTGCTGCAGTTGTTAAGACCATAGAGATATTGGTATTGGATATATATTTAAAAAAAAAAATACAGCCATGAAAGAGAGCAGCATTGAGAAAGTGGAAGCCTTTCAAACTGGCAAAGAATAGATGATATTGCCTTGTTACATAACTTTGAAGGAAAAATAGTTATCTCTTAAACTTCTCCCAAAATAAATTCTAGGTGCACTAAGCATCAAAAAGGTAAAATCTCACAAAGCAGAAGTACAAATTATCGATAAAAGAAATTCACAATTAAAAAAACAAATATCTGAGATAACATTCTTTGAGCCTATCAAATTGTCAGAGATCCAAACATTTGATAAACTGTGCTGTGAGTTTCTGCAAAACAGACACATTTTTGCTGGTAAGAGTATAAATTGATACAAACTCTAGAGAGGCATTTTGGTGGCACCTATAGAAATAACAAATGCACACTGAGACTACAAATACACATGGACATATGTGAAATAACATATGTTGCAAGGTTATCGTTTATAAATACTGCAAAATATTAGAAAAGGTTTAAATGTCTATTGATAGGAAACTGGTAATATAAATAATGGTACATCTATACCATGGAACTATTTAAAGGGCTGAACAAATTCTACTGATATGGAAAGATCTCCAAGATGTACTTCTTGGAAATAGAAAGATTTATTTCTTTCTATTTAGGGGAAGGGTTTTTTGGTTTTTGTTTTAAATAGACTTTATGAGTTCCTGTACACCACCTGACCTACCACACACACAGCCTCCTGCAATATCAATATCCCTCACCAGAGTGGTACATTTATTAAAGTTGATGAACTACATTGACACATCATTATCACCCATAGTTTACATTAATGTTCACTCTTGGTGCTGTGCATTCTGTGGGTTTGGACAAATGTATAATGACACAAATCACCATTATAGTATCATACAGAAGAGTTTCACCTCCCTGAAAATCCTCTGTTCTCTGCCTCTCCATCCCTCCCTTTCACCCAACTCCTGGTACCACTGGAGTACCAGGAGTACTGGTACTCCTGGTATTATTTTTATTGTCTCCGTGGTTTCGCCTTTTCCGTGATGTCATATAGTTGGAATCGTACAGGGTGTAGCACTTTCAGATTGTTTCTTTTCTTTTTTTTTTTTTTTTGAGACAGAGTCTCGCTTTGTTGCCCAGGCTAGAGTGAGTGCCATGGCGTCAGCCTAGCTCACAGCAACCTCAAACTCCTGGGCTCAAGCAATCCTCCTGCCTCAGCCTCCCGAGTAGCTGGGACTACAGGCACGTGCCACCATGTCCAGCTAATTTTTTCTATATATATTAGTTGGCCAATTAATTTCTTTCTATTTATAGTAGATATGGGGTCTCGCTCTTGCTCAGGCTGGTTTCAAACTCCTGACCTCGAGCAATCCGCCCGCCTCGGCCTCCCAGAGCAGATTGTTTCTTTCACTGAGTAATATGCATTTAAGATTCCTCCGTGTCTTTTCATGGCTTGATCCCTCAGTTGTATGCAGCTGGTGAATAATAGGATGTACCACAGTGTATCCATTCACCAACCTAAGGACATCGTGGTTGCTTCCAATGTTTTGGCAATTATGAATACAGTTGCTACAAATGTGTGTGTTCTATTTTGTTTGGACATAAATTTTCAGCTCATTTGGGAAAATACCAAGGAGTGTGATTGCTGAATCATACGGTAAGAGTATCTTCTGTTTTGTGAAAAACGGCCAGGTTGTCTTCCAAGGTAGTTAACCCTTTTGCATTCCTACGAGCAGTGAATGGGAGATGACGTTGTTCCACATCATCGCCTGTGTTTGGTGTTGTCATTGTTTCGGATTTAGGACATTCTGATAGTTGTGTAGTGGTATTGCATTGTTTCTGTTTGTTTGTTTTTCATTTTTTTCTCATTTATTTTTTTATTTTTATTTTTTTATTTATTTCATCATATTATGGAGGTACAAATATTGTTAGGGTTACAAATATTGCCCCTGTCCCCCCTCCCTGTTTGTTTGTTTTTGAGACAGAGTCTCACTGTGTTGCCCGGGCTAGAGTACTATGGCATCAGCCTCGCTCACAGTAACCTCAACCTCCTGGGCTCAAGCGATCCTCCTGCCTCAGCCTCCCAAGTAGCTGGGACTACAGGTATGTGCCACCATGTCTGGCTAATTTTTTTCTATATATTTTTAGTTGGCCAATTAATTTCTTTCTATTTATAGTAGAGATGGGGTCTTGCTCTTGCTCAGGCTGGTTTCGAACTCCTGACCTTGAGCAATCCTCCCACCTTGGCCTCCCAGAGTGCTAGGATTACAGGCGTGAGCCACCGCACCTGGCCCAGAGTGTTCATTTTTTATCATAATTTTTTTCCCTGACACCATCATTTCTCCAATTCTGACACCGACTGGGAATTTGACAACTCGATTCATTTCTGGCACTACCTAGAGTTAACATTTGATCCTACAAGTGAAAGAGCTCAGAAGCACGAGAGTGCCCCTACCTCAGATGCCAGCCACAAATGAGGTGCCCAGGTACCCACACTTCTGCCCAACAAAACACAAATTTCAGGGTGCCCACACATCCTCCTCAGGTTCGATAATTTGCTAGAATGTCTCACAGAACCCAGGAAAATGCTTAGGGATGTTTACCAGTTTATTATAAATGATAAAACTCAGGAATAGTCAAAGGACGCCTAGGGCAAGGGGTGGGGGTGGGAGGGGTTGTGAAGCTTCCATGTCTGCTCCCATGATGCCACCCTCCCAGCACTTTTTTTTTTGAGACAGTCTCACTCTGTTGCCTGTGCTTGAGTGCAGCAGCATCAGCCTAGCTCACAGCAACCTCAACCTCCTGGGCTCAAGCGATCCTCCTGCCTCAGCCTCCCGAGTAGCTGGGACTACAGGTATGTGTCACTATGTCCGGCTAATTTTTTCTATATATTTTTAGTTGTCCAGCTAATTTCTTTCGATTTTTAGTGGAGACGGGGTCTCGCTCTTGCTAGGGCTGGTCTGGAACTCCTGAGCTCAAACGATCCTCCCGCCTCAGCTTCCCAGGGTGCTAGGATTACAGGCGTGAGCCACCGGGCCCGGCCGAGAGTTTTTATCTTTATTATTTAATTGGTAAAAATGTGGAAAGCTTCACAAATTTGCATGTGAGTCCTGCACAGGGGCTCACATGCTAATCTTCTCTGTATCGTTCCAATTTTGGTATGTGTGCTGCGGAAATGAGCAGTGTTCAGGAGTGTTCATTGAGCTCCAACTCCTCCTATCCCCTCCTGGAGGTCAGTGGGTGGAGCTGAAAGTTCCAACCTTGTAATCTCTGGGTCTTTCTGGTGACCTGAGGCTATTTAAGGATCCCACCCTGAATCTTGTCCCAAGAGTAAACTCTGGTATTCAGTTACCTCTTACCTCTGCAAAGAGGCTGGTTATGAATAACAAAAGAAGCTCCTACCACACAGGAAATTCCAAGGGTTTAGGAGGTCTGCTCCAGGAACTGGGGACAGAGACCAAATATATTTTTTATTACACAGCAATCATTGTTGGGTTTTAAGAGTTCTTTGTATATTTTGGATAAGAGACCTTTATCAGGTATGTCTTTTGTAAATATTTTCTCCCAGTCTGTGGCTTGTCTTCTCATTCCCTGGATAGTGTCTTTCACAGAGCAGAATTTGTTAATTTTTGTGAAGTCCATCTGATCAATTATATTTCTCTTATGGATCTTGCTTTGGTGTTGTAGCTAAACAAGTCATCGAAGATCATCTAGATTTTCTCTTGTGTTGTCGTCTAGGAGTTGTGTAATTTTGTGTTTTACATTTAGGTCTATGATCCATTTTGAGCTAATTTTTGTGAAGGGCTTAAGGTCTGTGTCTAGGTTCACTTTTTAGCCTGTGGATGTCCAGTTGTTCTAGCACCATTTATTGAAAAAACTATCTTTTCTCCATTGGATTGCCATTGCTCCTTTGTCAAAGATAAGATACATTTTTTTTTTTTTGAGACAGAGTCTCGCTTTGCTGCCCAGGCTACAGTGAGTGCCATGGCGTCAGCCTAGCTCACAGCAACCTCAAACTCCTGGGCTTAAGCAATCCTCCTGCCTCAGCCTCCCAAGTGCCTGGGACTACAGGCATGCACCACCAGGCCCGGCTAACTTTTTCTATATATATCTTATTTGGCCAATTAATTTCTTTCTATTTATAGTAGAGACAGGGTCTCGCTCTTGCTCAGGCTTGGTTTTGAATTCCTGACCTCGAGCAATCTGTCCGCCTCAGCCTCCCAGAGTGCTAGGATTACAGGCGTTAGCCACCACGCCTGGCCAATAAGATACATTTTTAAGTTAGGAAAAAATGTAAGGCACAGGTTAATATTAAGTCAGGCTACTGTAGCAAAATGCTGTTTATTTTGAGCATCTGGGTGCAGGTAGGTGGAGGCTGAAAAAGGCTTCCAGGAGAGAAAAGGGGAAAGCCTCCTTTTTTACAGAGGGTTTTTTAGGGAGGAGTGAATTCTTTTCAAACAACCTAGAGGAATAAGGAAAGTAAGTTCTCCTTTTGCATTCCATTCCTTTTTCTCCCTAGGGAACAACTGGGAGGCAAAAGCATCCTCCTTATCAGGAGGAATGAGGAAAGTAAGTTCCCCTTCTGCATTTCTTTCTTTTTCTTTTCTTTTTTTTGAGACAGAGTCTCACTGTGTTGCCCAGGCTAGAGTGTTGTGGCATCAGCCTAGCTCACAGCAACCTCAACCTCCTGGGCTCAAGTGATTCTCCTGCCTCAGCCTCCTGAGTAGCGGGGACTACAGGCATGTGCCACCATGCCCGGCTAATTTTTTCTATGTATTTTTAGTGGGCCAATGAGTTTCTTTCTATTTATAGTAGAGACGGTGTCTCGCTCTTGCTCAGGCTGGTTTCGAACTCCTGACCTTGAGTGATCCTCCCGCCTGGGCCTGCCAGAGTGCTAGGATTACAGGCATGAGCCATGTTGCCAGGCCTCCCCTTCTGCATTTCATTCATTCCCTTATCTCCGTAAGGGCTGGCTAAGGCTACAGCCTAAAACACCCCTAGGAAGGGGAGAGGGGTAGGTTTTATAGGAGGTTTGGGTGGAAGTTTGGAGAGGGCAAATTCTTTAAACCTAACAACCATCCCTCTGTATAAAAATAAAAGTTGGAATTTAGAGAATACATATATGTATCTACTTAAATATACACATAAAATGGGTCAGAAAGAATTACACTCCCCATCACAACAAAAATACAAATTTAAAATATTAATTGTCCTAGAAAGGGAAACTGGACAGCTGGGAGACAGGAGTGTATACCTTTTCTAAATTTGGATTAATGTGAATGAATTACCTATTTAAAAATAATATTGGCCGGGCGCGGTGGCTCACGCCTATAATCCTAGCTCTCTGGGAGGCCGAGGGGGGCGATTGCTTAAGGTCAGGAGTTGGAAACCAGCCTGAGCAAGAGTGAGACCCCGTCTCTACTATAAATAGAAAGAAATTAATTGGCCAACTAATATTTATATAGAAAACATTAGCCGGGCATGGTGGCGCATGCCTGTAATCCCAGCTACTTGGGAGGCTGAGGCAGCAGGATTGCTTGAGCCCAGGAGTTTGAGGTTGCTGTGAGCTAGGCTGACGCCACGGCACTCACTCTAGCCTGGGCAACCGAGTGAGACTCTGTCTCAAAAAAAAAAAAAAATCAAAATATGCAAAAATAAAAAGGCAAAACAGAAAAAGTTTGTTACGTGTTTCTCTTCCAGAAGATGCAGGCCATGTGTGTTGGCTCATGCTTGTAATCTTAGCACACTGGGAGGCTGTGGTGGGAGTATTGCTTGAGGTCAGGAGTTCAAGACCAGCCTGAGCAAGAGCAAGACTGTCTCTAGTAAAGATAGAAAAAATTAGCTGGGTGTGGTGGTGCTTGCTTGTAGTCCCAGCTATTCAGAAGGCTGAGGATCCCAGGATCAGGATTGCTTGAGCCCAGGAGTTTGAGGTTGCTGTGAGTTAGGCTGACACCATGGCTCTCTAGCCCAGGCAGCAGAGGGAGATTCTGTCTCAAAAAAAAAAAGATATATATTTTTATGCAATTTTCAGTAAATATGTATATATCTTTTTTAACTGGAATAGAATTGGAGGAAAATTAGGTAAGGAAAGATAGATACCCCAAAAAGAATCCAACTTAACTATAAGCTAACAATCTTCAGCTAGCGATTTTTAATTATTTTATTTAATTGTGTGATACCAAAGCAAAAAATTTTTCGTGCATCATTTAATCTACCTGCATTAGTATTTCCCTGGCAGGTAGCTGCAAAATCATATTAGTTCAATTACAGAACTTTGCATTATATTAGGCATAACTATTTCCCTTGGGTCCTAATTAAATAGAGTTGAATCAACTTTCTGCCTACAGCATTTGTGCTAAAAAAAAAAATTCCCCATTGCATTATTCTACATACCCTTGGAAAAATAAAAGAATGACTATCTTGTCTCAAAGGGTTAAAACTTCAGAATTATATTCTTACTAGAAAATGGCTTCCACATTCCACAGGATAAGGAAGGAAAACTATGAAATCATTTTGAATGGATTTGTTCAGCAGGGGAAGAGCTGGCTCATTTTCCACGTGGGCTGCCAAGTTCACCAGCCGTGAGGGGAAATGGTTTTACTCTTACTTTCTTACTTTGCATACACTTTTAAACTGCAGACTTATGGAAATGAAAATCCCATTTGGAGATCAGATTCTTCAGATGGATTTAATTTATATACCATTTGACCAAGTCAATCAGACCATTCTTAGTAGAAGGCTTTTTTCATTATAATGTTGTGGGCTTGGCTTTGCATAGGAATCTGCTTTTTTAAGTTACAGGACTTCAATTTAGCAAGTACCGCATCTAATTTAGGCTTTGTACCTAATTATCTTCGGGCCGCATTAAAATTTTCTTCCGAACAATAACTACATGGCCACCCCTTAAAATGCAAACTTTCTGAATCATAAAATTCAATCTAGCCTTTTGAAATCTAGAGTTTCTCCAGATTTACTGGTAGCTATGTATGCTCCAGAGACCCGATTTCAGCCTGTAGCTTGTTTGTCTAGTAGCTATAAATGGGCAAAAAAGGAGCCGAGCAGGACAAGAAAACAGAACATGTAGAGCTTCTCTCTCAAGGGATTAGACCCTCTCTCCTTCTAAAATCTGGCCAGTGTCCTGATCTTCGATGCCAACCCTTCTTTTTCTCATCCCATACTTATTGTTGGAAGGTATAAACGAATTAATTCACTCTATCGGACAGAACTGAAGCCTGTTGGATGTAACAAATGACTGCATGCCAGCACGTGCACCCACATTTAAACGTGCGCCCTGGGGTTCGCTGCAGAAACTTCTGCTGCTATTGTCTCCCTTCAAGGGAAGCAGGAATGAGCACACCTCCTGCCACTTCATGACATCAGAGGTTTGTCTCTCCCATTAGTAAATCCACAGAGAGCGGGGACTTCCTGCCTGCCAAATGCTGTAGATGGAATGGATTCAAATATTTGAGACAGAACCTGCATTGTGTCTGGTCCTTTATAGACATTTTCTCCAGCCCCTGGCAGCCAATTCGGATACCCTGCGCTCTCCCCAGTCTGCCTGCGCCCTTAGGAACAGCTTCTCTCCTCTTTCATGGCTTTATCTGCCCTCTTCCCCAACCCAAAGACTTTTGCATTCTTTGCCAGAGCCTCTACCCATCCTGGCACATAGTAGGTGTTCAGTAAATATTTGTTGAGTAAACAAAAATACCAAAATTATGACCATCTGTGACCTGTTGGCCAGATTGAGGGGAATGATCAGGACTGTTTCTGCTCGCTCAGATCTTGATATCTAAGCACTCTGGGGCTGGAAACATTTGGAAGAGGGAGAGCTCCATGCTTGAGATCGAAGAGACCTGTCAGTGATATGCTAATAAATGTAAATAGCTGCACTTGAGGGTGCTGGGGAGGCTTAACCCCTCCCATACAAGTGCTAAAATGCTTAATTTGTTTTGGGTACTAACTTTACTTAAACTAAACTTAACTTCCATATCAATGGCAGAGAAATTGATGATGACAGCAATGATTAAGTTCACCGAAAGTTCACAGATGTGGAGCAACATCCATTTTACTGACAGGTAAACTAAAGAACAGGCAAAGCTATCAGTAAAAATCACTTCTTGGAAGCCTGTACTACAATTTGGATCTCCTGAAACAATTTAACTTCATTTTAACTCCATGAAACCAATGAACCTATTCTCATATTTCATAAAACACGGAATGAAATCATCTTGGAATCTAGTTTTTATTGTTAGAACAACTGTGCTGCTTATTTGATAATTCAGAATATTAGGAAGGTGATATTCAGAATATTCAGAATATAAAGGAAGATTGGTGCAAGGGGAGGATGGAGCTCTTCATCTCGGTGTGGGAACTTTTCCCCCATGGGCAGTCTGTGCCCTGGTGGAGACCCAGACTGGCCAGAGAGCCACACGTTCTGAAAATGCAGAATTTCCTCTTCTGCCTTTAGTTCTTAGCTTTCATTGAGCCAGAGGAGCCCTGGGACTTTCTGGGCAGGGCGTTTTTTGCATCTCTAAAAGGGGATTTTACAAATTCCTCCCTCAGATGGTTGGGAGGATTAAATGAGCTAGTCCATGAAAAGTCCCTTAGAACCCTGACTGGCACAAGTAAAGACTTCTAGTAAATACTTGTTGTTATTACTATTATTATTCTTATCTCCGGTCTTGGCAGATCTGAGACCTCCACCACTGCTGCTGGAACATCTCCTGAAGGAAACATATGCATTAAAATTTGCATTAAGCTCTTCCGGGGAAACTATTAATAGCATTTAATGATCACCACCTATCCTACAGGAAGAAAGCACTTTACGTCTATTAACTCATTCACTCCTCATAATAACTCTAAAAATTATTACCCACAATTTAGAGATGGAGGCACAGGCTCAGTGAGACCAAGTAAGGTGAAGCCCATAGTTTTCTGGCAAATGGCTGGCTTGGATTTGAAAAGGTGTGTCTGACTCTAACTCTAACTCTACTCATTTCCCATCACCTGTGTGAAAGGCGTAAGTCACAAGATCCCTGCCCATACGGGTCTTGCAGGTTCTGCACTGCGCAGGGAACCGGCAGAGGCAACAAAGCCGAGCCCTTTTTGCCCAGAGTATACCCTGGGCAAGGCTGTGTCTGTCCTGAGGTGGTACCTTTTTGAAGTCATGTAAGGGCTTTCTATGGACTCTCAGAGGTTCTGAGAATCTTACATTTTGAGATCCAAAATACAAGTCACATGTGAGCACTTGAGTTGTTATCAAGATTGCATGTTTGGGCTGGGCACGGTGGCTCACGTCTGTGATCCTAGTACTTTGGGAGGCCAAGGCAGGAGGATCACTTGAGCTCAGGAGTTCAAGACCAGCCTGAGCAAGAGAGAGACCCCATCTCTCTACTAAAAATAGAAAAATTTAGCCATGTGTGCACACCTGTAGTCCCAGCTACTGGGGAGGCTGAGGCAGGAGGATCGCTTGAGCCCAGGAGTTTCAGGTTGCTGTGAGCTATGATGATGCCACTGCACTGTAGCCTGGGCGACACAGGGAGACTCTGTCTCAAAAAAGTCGGATGTCGATTCCCAAAGTTAGTATATAAGAGAGAATCTCAAAGTCAGTGGATTTTCAGGATGCATTGAAATTGTGCATGTGAGGTGCCTGAGATTTTCAGGGAACAGAGCTGGCACTAGGGTGAGGTGAGAGAGGCACCTGTTGATAGAATTCAAAAGTTAAGGAGGAATCACTCTCAGGGCAGCCAAGCGCAGGTGCAGCACTTGAGCACGACGCCTTCTTGCATTTTGTGTTCTACGCGGCTCATTATTCTCACCCTAATCTGGGCTCTGTCAGTGAACATCGAACAGGTTGGGGCCCAGTGTGGGTACTTGTCCAGTGTACGAATGTGGTCTGAGGCCATATCCCAGAGAGCCTTCACAGTCACATCTGAGAGTTTCCATGTTCCACTATGCTAGTCTCTCTACTTTTAATTTTTTTGGCGTATTATGGGGGTACAAGTGTTAAGGTTACTTATATTGCCCATCCCCCCGCCCCCCTCTACTCTTTTGTATGTATAAACATATTCATAATGAAATGTAAAGAAAAAATGCACAGTCTAGAGGTGGTGATTTACTGCTGTTCAGAAGCAACTTTTACAAACACTTTTGTTGCTAGTATCTTGATCACAGTGACAGTTTATAATTTGCCTACTGAATGTGAAAAATGGTTTGTTTCTGTTTTTGTTTTTGTTTTTGTTTTTGAGACAGAGTCTCACTTTGTTGCCCAGGCTGGATTGAGTGCTGTGGTGTCAGCCTAGCTCACAGCAACCTCAATCTCCTGGGCTCAAGCAATCCTTCTGCCTCAGCCTCCCAAGTAGCCGGAACTACAGGCACGCACTAATTTTTTGTATGTATATTTTTAGTTGGTCAATTAATTTCTCTCTTTTTTGTAGAGACAGGGTCTCCCTCAGGCTGGTTTTGAACTCCTGACCTTGAGTGATCCGCCCGCCTCAGCCTCCCAGAGTGCTAGGATTACAGGCGTGAGCCACCGCTCCTGGCCAAAAATGGGTTTTTACTGGTAAAAATAGTGGCCTGTTCACCAACATACTGAATGGTAGAAATGAGATTTTTTTTTTTTTTTGCTAATGAAAGATGTTCAAGATATGTGATTATCTAAAAGGACTCCAGAAACACTCCCTGCTCTTACATGGACAGGGTTTAAAATCCTAAGAGGCCTGTAACCTGTACTCTTAGCAATGATACCCTAGGCTAAATCCCTCAAGGGGGTCTCCGGCCAAGAACATTGGAGGATTCTGGGTACCTGACCCTATATTCCCTCTGGAATCTTGGCTTTTACATGAAAAGAAACTTCTTTACCTACATGTATCTACCAAAAAGAATCTAATGGTTGTGCGTTCCCAAATTGGCTCAGGTTAGTTTTCAAGAATAGGACATGCATGTAACCAGTATTCAATATGCCCCATGACTTTCTTTTACTTACCAGACTCTAGCTAAACAGATTATTTAATCACTAGCTAAGTCTTATAAATACACCCCATACAACTTTCCTTTCTTGGAAATGTTAGACACCAGTAAATACTGTGATGTCCTTGAAGACCCTTTCTCTACATATTTCTCAGAAGTTGATGTCAAGGATGCAAGTTTCAGTTTCCTTATGATGATAGGATATGGAAAATATCTTTGCTTTAAAGTAGCAGTTATGAATACAATCAGATCGTCTGTGGAAGTACATGTATACATTTAAATATATTTATATCTGACCAGAACTTAGGGCATTTCAAGTGTGCATTGATAGCTTTTTTTTTTTTTTTTTTTGAGATGGGATCTCACTCTGTTTCCCAGGCTGGAGTGCTGTGGCGTCAGCCTAGCTCACAGCAACCTCAAACTCCCAGGATCAAGCGATCCTTCTTCCTCAGACTCCTGAACAGCTG
Source organism: Mirza zaza (assembly GCA_008750895.1). Taxonomy (NCBI): domain Eukaryota; kingdom Metazoa; phylum Chordata; class Mammalia; order Primates; family Cheirogaleidae; genus Mirza; species Mirza zaza. The sequence continues at coordinate 114,858 of VSMD01091266.1, read as the reverse complement.
GAACTACAGGCATGCGCCACCATATCCAGCTAATTTTTTCTTATTTTTGGTAGAGACAGGGTCTCTCTTGCTCAGGCTGGTCTGGAACTCCTGAGCTCAAGCTATCCTCCTGCCTTGGCCTCCCAGAATGGTAGGATTACAGGTATGAGCCACATTAGCTCTGTTCGATGTATATAAAATTCTCTACTGAAATGATTTAATAAAGTTCTGTTTTTGCTTCCCTTTTTACCCAACTTATATTCCACTGTCCACTGTCCTGCTTACATGTTTAATTCTTTCGATTTACCCTCATGGCCAAACCCTGCTGCTGGAACAATCCAGTATGCCTGTCATGGACACCTGCAGATGGTCTGCCAGCATCTCCATCACCCTACCCCACAAGCAGCCTCCTGTGCAAAGGTCCTGTGGTCCGGCCAATCTCAATCAATTTTGATGTGAGTCCCAGGCCAAAATGAGACAATGAAGATTTCTTACCCAAGGTATTTGGAGTTGAGATTCAGAAAGCCCTGTCAGTTTCTTCATAGCTGAAGGTTTGAGCAAGACTGTATAGCACTGATCATTCAGAATGGATGCAAACCATGTTACAGTAGCAGGACCTCAGGGAACTCAGGCAGTAGTGATTTACCTGCAGTACCAATGTCTTTCAGTATTTTAAAAACCGGCATGTGACACTGGGGAGCTCTGGGCAACCCTACTTCCTGCCATGTTGCTATATTGCCTCTGTCATAATTTACTCTGCAACACTTCCTTATAAACACTCTAATGTACCTGTGTGTAAATTAACTTCAATCTACACTCTAAGGGAGGTGAGTTATCATTAGAGACACCCCATTAGGAATTCACACTCCAGGGGTGGTCGCTTATAGTTTGAAGTGCCCTAATCAGGAATCCATACTCCCCAGGTGGCTACTTAAGCATTTCAAGGATCTTTATTGGAATTTATACCAGAAGGTTCATTAATTAACATAAGGGATGTCAGAAATACATTTTCATTGGTAAAATGAATGGTGTCCCAGATATGTGGCTGGCCTAGAAGGATTTCACAGCCCTGTCATGCTCACATGAATGAGGTACAAGAACACCTGACCAGAGTGTAAGTTTCATGAGAGCAGGGCTATTTATTGCCTTCATTCATAGCTATATACCCAGCACTGAAAACAGTGCCTGATACATAGTAGACATTCAAAATATTGAATATAGTGAATAAGTTACTAGAAAACCCAGCAACCTGCAACCTTCTAGGTCTAAGTTTATTCAGTTCTGTGTTGTCTACCCCTCTCTAATGTCTTTAGTCCAGTTTTTTTTTTTTTTTGAGACAGAGTCTCACTCTGTTGCCCAGGCTAGAGTACTGTGACGTCAGCCTAGCTCACAGCAACTTCAAACTCCTAGGCTCAAGCGATCCTACTGCCTCAGCTTCCCAGTAGCTGGGACTACAAGCATGTGCCACCATGCCTGGTTAATTTTTTTTATATGTATAATTTTTAGCTGTCCAGCTAATTTCTTTCTATCTTTTTAGTAGAGACAGGGTCTTGCTCTTGCTCAGGCTGGTCTCAAACTCCTGAGCTTAAGGGATCCTTCTGCCTTGGCCTCCCAGAGTGCTAGGATTATAGGTGTGAGCCACCATGCCTGGCCATTAGTCCAGTTTTTGAAGGTCTCTACTGACAGACCCAAATAGCTATTTGGCTATTGCTACAGCCACCTCAAAGTGAAGCTCTTATATAAGATGCCTGTAGGCAGGCTTGAGGACAGAGGGGGAGGATTTTCTCAACCTTACATGAGTAGGTTATATGACATTTTTTTGCCCACTTGCTAATAAAAGTTTTTTTTTTTTTGAGACAGAGTCTCTGTTGCCTGGGCTAGAGTGCCGTGGCGTCAGCCTAGCTCACAGCAACCTCAAACTCCTGGGCTCAAGCAATCCTGCTGCCTCAGCCTCCCGAGTAGCTGGGACTACAGGCATGCGCCACCATGCCCAGCTAATTTTTTCTATATATTTTTAGTTGACCAATTAATTTCTTTCTATTTTTAGTAGAGACAGGATCTTGTTCTTGCTCAGGCTGGTCTCGAACTCCTGAGCTCAAACGATCCGGCCACCTTGGCTTCCCAGAGTGCTAGGATTACAGGCGTGAGCCACCACGCCCGGCCTAATAAAAGTTTTTACAGTTGGAAAAATTTGGACTAAGTCTTGCTTGCATTATAATCTACTAGCTGAAATCAACATTTTGGGTAGGGCATGTTTAGCTCCTACCTATGTAAATCAATGGATGCTATTGATATTTACTAAAAGAACCTGCCAACTCCTGAGGGACCAAATCAGCTGAGGTCCATTTTCAATACATGTGGAGGCGTCCAGCCCTCCCCATGTTATGTGAGAAAACAGAAACATCAAATTTCCTATACCGGCGCCAGTATAAGTTAAGGTCCTATATCTCAAGGCAGTATCAGTACTGTACAGTAAAGTGGGAGGCTCTCAACAGAGGTCAGAATCATGAGAATGGATGCTATTAAATATTTACCAGGTAGACCATACCATGTAGAATAAGAGGAGAGTTGGGTTAAGTAGATATAGACTTGGAAATCAACGTTTAAAAAGCAGGGACATCAGCAGGCATGGTGGCTCAGGCCTGTCATCCTAGCACTCAGGGAGGCTGAGGCAGGAGGATAGCTTGAGCTCAGGAGTTTGAGGTTGCAGTGAGCTATGATGATGCCACCACACTCTAGCCTGGGTGACAGAGCAAGACTATCTCACAAAAAATAAAAACATAAAAAAAAAGATAAGGAGATCAAGAAGAAATAGGCAATCTAGATGATTTAGATGCATGTGTGGCATCCTGGAAATCATGAAAGGAGTGGCAAGAGGGGAAAGGAGAGGAGAAAATGCAGCAAAGAGTGCAAGGCAGAATTGGGCCTGCCACCTAATTTCATTGTAATGTGATAGCAAGTTTGGAAGAGTCATATTAAAGAGTATTCAATATTCTGATAGTCCAGAGCAGTAGTCCCCAACCTTTTTGGCACCAGTGATCAGTTTCATGGAAGATAGTTTCTCCATGGTGGGGGGAGCTCTACACCCCGGTCCCTAATAGGCCACAGGTCTAGAGTATAGTAGATTTGACAATTAACGATGGTAGTGAAAGTAATTTTTAAAAGACACTGCAGTAGAGAGACAAAGTATGAAAGATGGGAAAGAGGAACAAGCAAGTTATAGTTCATATTTTTACAAAGTTTGGATGAAATTGCAACCAGTGTTTGTTTTATAAAGATGGGAAGACTTGATCATGTTTGTGCTAGGATTACAGGTATGAGCCACCGTGCCCGGCCTTGTAATTCAGTTTAAAACATTATATTTCAGTACATGTATGTGCCAACCATGTAAGGTTTAATTGTATAAAGGGTCAACTCACATGCTAAAAAACAAAAACGAAAACCAGTTCAGTAGTCTTCAACCAGCACTATATCAGAAAGGAGCATACTCAGAGTTTACGGCTAACAAATTATGTTACTATCATTACCTTTTTTACACCATGCTAGTTGGTACACTGAATGTAAAATGGGTTTTGTATTGGTGAAGCTAGTGATTTTTTAAATAGCATGACAAGTATTAGAAACAGTGAGATTAAAGGTACCCATGGTATGAGGATCGTCTATAATTGTTAGCAGACTCTCCTTACATTTATGTGAACAGAAAATTTTGTTTCTGATACTTTAGGAGATGCTTTCTGATGCTTGATTCCTAAACTGTCTTATGTTGAACCACTGGGATTTCTGATTCAATGATGGTGACTAGACGGTACAGAATCCTGCTCCTGAAATGTATTTGTGTCTGTCTTGAGTGCATTCTCCATTCAACAGGTCATGAGAGCACCTAAAAGGACAGATGGGAGACAGCTGAAATTCACCAAATTTAGGGAGCTGGTTATATTCACAATTCTTTGGTTGCTACTGTTATCTACCCAAAGAATCCGGCACTTGAATGGACTATGTTTAGGTTATTAACTGGGTGTATGAAAGCATAAAAGAGGCTGGGAAGTGTGATTTCCAGCTGAGCTGCCATGTAACCCAGAAAAGGACTGTGTTAGTTAATTTTATGTGCCAACTTGATTGGCTTAAGGGGTGCCCAGATAGCTGGTAAAACATTATTTCCGGGTGTCACCATGAGGGTGTTTCCAGAAAACATTAGCATTTGAATTAGTAAACTGAGTAAAGAAGATCTGCCCCTGTCAATGTGGGTGGACATCATTCAGTTGGTAGAGGGTTCAAATAGAACAAAATGCCAGAGGAAGGGTGTACTCTCTCTCTTCTTGAGCTGGGAAACCCACTTCCTGCTGTCCTTGGAGCTCCTGGTTCTTGGGCCTTCAGATTCTGGGACTTACACCAGTGGCCCCCATTCAGCTCTCAGGCCTTAGAACTTGGACTGAATTATAACGAGCTTTTCCGGTTCTCCAGCTTGTAGACAGACAGCAGGTTGTGGGACTTCTGTGAGCCAATTACTATAATGAATCTCTTTTAATATGTCTATATGTCTATAACTCCTACTGGGTCTGTTTCTCTAAAAAACCCTAATACCAGGATGGGGAAAAAACCGTACATAATGGTCTCCCCTCTCCACAGTTTAAGGACATGTAACAGCCTGCCATGGTGGAAAGCTTAGGCTTTCATAGGGAAGGAAACGATAGACGAGTCTACAGATGGAAGGGGAAGGATTGAAGGATTTTACTCCTGAAGGTCAGTTTTCTGGGAAATAACAAATCGTGTTTGTTTATTTTACCTGCATTAATTAGGATTTTTTTTTTTTTTTTTTTTTTTTTGAGACAGAGTCTCACTTTATTGCCCAGGCTAGAGTGAGTGCCATGGCGTCAGCCTAGCTCACAGCAACCTCAAACTCCTGGGCTCAAGTGATCCTCCTGCCTCAGCGTCCCGGGTAGCTGGGACTACAGGCATGCACCACCATGCCTGGCTAATTTTTTCTATATATATTAGTTGGCCAATTAATTTCTTTTTATTTACAGTAGAGACAGGGTCTCGCTCTTGCTCAGGCTGGTTTCGAACTCCTGACCTTGAGCAATCCACCCGCCTGGGCCTCCCAGAGTGCTAGGATTACAGGCGTGAGCCACCCTGCCCGGTCATGGCCAGTTTAAAAGAGACAAACTAGGCCATGTGCCGTGGCTCTTGCCTGTAATCCTAGCACTTTGGGAGTCCGAGGCGGGAGGATTGTTGGAGGCCAGGAGTCCCAGACCAGCCTGAGAAACATAGCAAGACCCCATCTCTACAGAAAATAGAAAAATTAGCCCAGCGTGGTGGCATGTGCCTGTTAGTCCCAGCTACTCGGGAGGCTGAGGCGGGAGGATTGCTTGAGCCCAGGAGTTTGAGGCTGCAGTGAGCTATAATGATGCCACTGCACTCTAGCCCAGGCAACAGAGTGAGACTTTGTCTCAAAAAATAAAATAAAGGAGACAGACCAGGCAAAAGATTTCTCTCTCACTTCAAAGAGTCTGAATGTTTGGTCCATGGCATCAAAATGAGGTCATCAAGAGACCCAAGTTCCTTCTCTTGTGGCTCTGTCCTCCTGTCTGTATCCCAGCCCCTGGATGGGGAACTGGAAGAGTAAGAGAGGAGGGTGAGCAGCTTCCTAACAAGGCTAGGGTCCCTTCTGCTCATAGCTTACTGGTCAGAACATAATTACAGGGCCAAACCTACCTCTCAGAGATGTTGAAGGCCAGATGCCCAGTAGATAGAGGTAGTGGCAGTGAGGGAGTAGGAGAATTAGTTGGTTCTGCAAAAGCAGAAACAAAACAACCCAACAAAACTCACTTAAAAAAAATCCTTTGAGATAGTTTACCAAAATGTAGATAGGACAAGGTAGATATCCAGGTAAGTAAAGAAATAAGGGAGATAAGGGGGAAAAAAGAAGAGCAAAAATAAGGGTATGAGTAAGGGTAGTAGTCAAAATAGCTGCCAAACATACTTAAAGAGTGGAGGGGAGGTGTTGCTTTATTTTGGCTTAACGCCAAGCTAATTTATCCAATCTGCTGATAGATACACTTTTGTTTTTATATTTTACTCATTAAGTTTAGATTTTTCCCTGCCTTTTCAGGGATTTGATGGATAAAGTACTAGCTCGGATTGTGACTTGTATGTTACAATAAGTAATCTGTCAAGTTCAATTTCTAATAATTGAGAGAATTTTGAACATTGAATAAAGGGTTTTGGCAAGGCAGATATAAAATACACGAAAGGGGCAAAAATGTGGTGGTTATGCTATTCACCTTTCACATTCTGCCTACTTTTCCATCTGTAGTTTATAGAGAGGGTATTTTACTAAATTAAAAGTGAGAACTCCTAAAAATACCACAAATACATATGACCTCCTTACTGTGGAAAGGTGTCAGCCAAAGCAATTAAGTCTCGAAATGGTTATACTGACAGATTTTTAACTCAAAAACTATAATCATTATTTGGTTGTGTTTTGGTTGGATTACAATCTACAGAATGGGAAAGCTTGCACTAGATTTCTAGTTCTTTGGAGCTTTAAGATCCTATCATTTTCATCATCCTGTAAGATGTTATCTTGTTTCATGCATATTTTCTTTAGATTCCAAGTCACTCAGAGAATGAGGTCACTGTGCTGCAGTTGATCCCACTCACCATGGCAGTGTCAACACTCAGAACCTCAATGAAGGAGCCCAAAATAAAGGTGCAAAATGTAATATAACTGCCAATTTCAGAGAATTTTTCAGAAGTATCTCATTTGTCATGTAGCAGGAATCTCAGTTTGAAGCTAAGCTGGGTCTGTTGCTGGGTTCAAGCATGTCTGGGCTTGTCTGGCCAACTGGCAAGGCAGGACTTCAAGAAACCTGCTGACATGGGGGCCGAGGCTGCTTCCTGGAACAGAACTCGTTTTAGTGGAAGAGAGAATTAGCGAAGCCCTACAAGAAAGACTTAGTCATTGGACGGGGAGTAATAAATACAGCGTGGGGTAGCTGTTACTCAAAATCTGTCGCCAATCTAGGCCCATGAAAGCATGTCTGGATCCCTAAGAGAAACAGAGCTCTGAGTAAAAACATAAAGAGCTGTTTCACTGAAAACTGTGCATAATATTGCACATAGCAGTCTGCTTCGGGGTTCCCCTAATACAGGTCAACACAATGATCTCCATTTCTTCCCACTAGCCATGGCTTTGGCTGTTTTGTTTGTATCGCAAATCCCAGCAGATGCCTGCAGTGCACAGAACGGCAGAGCAGGGGAGGGAGGCCCTGGGAGAGGAGTGTTTGGGCATACAAGGGACCCTCCCTCCTCTTCCCCTGCAACCCCAAGGGTTCCCAGAAAGCTGGAAGCGTTTGACTAGTAGGCTTGTCAGGAAGAAGAACCAGTGAAAGTCAAGTCATTGTTGCTGATTCAACTCCATTAGTATTGTGGTTGATTAAATTTATTTGTTTATTTTTGAGGCTGAGTCTCGCTCTGTCGCCCAGGCTAGAGTACCGCGGCATCAGCTTAGCTCACAGCAACCTCAAACTTCTGGGCCTGGGCTCCAGTAATTCTCCTGCCTTAGTCTCCTGAGTATCTGGGACTACAGGCATGTGCCACGATGCCCAGCTGATTTTTCTATTTTTAGTAGCGACAGGGTCTCACTCCAACTCCTGAGCTCAAGCAATCCTCCTGCCTCGGCCTCCCAGAGTGCTAGGATTACAGGCGTGAGCCACGGTGCCCAGCCTGATTGATGAATTTGAATACGATTTCTAATCGAATAGCTCTTATGCAATAGAGTGTTATTAGGCAACTTGTATTTATGTATAGAATCACATACTCTCCAAGGTGGAATGAAAGACCAGTTGCTTTTTTTTTTTTTAATTTCCAGTGGACTAATACTTTTGTAAAATACAGTAAAAATGAATTACTAGAATAAGGTAAAAAAAAAAACTGATGACATAATAAAGCCCTAGTTTTTAATTATTTGATTAGTTATTTTATACAGACATGAAATTAACTGTCAAGTTATTATAAAAGTTTCTAAAAGCTAATTTTAGTGCTTGTTTAGCTACAGACTGGGAATGCACAGTTTGTGGTTGGGTACTGGGCTCCTGGCCACGTTTGGTGCAGGGTCATCAAACTTCTCACCTGATGCTGCCTACAGGAATTCCACCACATGGAGGTCCTTAGTTATTTCAGTAATTTAAATTTGGAGAGTGGAATAATGACACCCTGATACTGTAGTTATGTAGGAAAGTGGCCTTGTTCTAAAGATCTGCATGCAGAGTAGTGATGTCTGCAACTAAACCAAGAGGAGGATGGGAATGGGTGAGGGTGGTGGCTGGACAGAGGAAGAGAGAGCACTGATGACTTTAGGTAGGTGTATGAGGGTTTATCATCCAACTCTTTCAAATTTTTAGAACATTTGCAATAAGAAAAAGAAAACTAACACAAACTCTCCAGTGCTAGGAAACACGATTTTCTCCAAAAAGCCAAGTTGAAGACAGCTCATTTTTATCAAGTATAAATACTGCACCTAGAGTATTCATTTGTGGCTTTGATACCTGCCATTTTCCATGTGTGTATTCTCCATTCATTTTTCACACTTTTCACCGTATCTCCTAAACATTAGTCATATAACCCTAATCATATCATACCTTTGTTAAAATATCTCAGTACATACCCGTTGTATTTCAATGTCAAAACTTTTTATTCAAGACCTTCAATCTAATCTTTAACTCTTTTTGGCCTCCCAACTGTGCTTTCTCATGGTTAATTAATCCTGTCGTGAATAAACTGTTATGTTTTTCTACATATTGCTTCTAAATCCTATAGTTCCTCCAACACAGAATTTTATTTACTCTTCAAGATCAGCTCAAATAGGCTGGGCGCGGTGGCTCAAGCCTGTAATCCTAGCTCTCTGGGAGGCCGAGGTGGGCGGATCATTTGAGCTCAGGAGTTCGAGACCAGCCTGAGCAAGAGCGAGACCCCATCTCTACTATAAATAGAAAGAAATTAATTGGCCAACTAATATATATAGAAAAAATTAGCCGGGCATGGTGGCACATGCCTGTAGTCCCAGCTACTTGGGAGGCTGAGGCAGCAGGATTGCTTGAGCCCAGGAGTTTGAGGTTGCTGTGAGCTAGGCTGACGCCATGGCACTCACTCTAGCCTGGGCAATAAAGTGAGACTCTGTCTCAAAAAAAAAAAAAAAAAAAAAGATCAGCTCAAATTAATGAAATTAGACATACTTATTATGTCTTACTATGCACATCTGTTCAAATCCTACATTCTACGTGAAGCTCTCCTTGATTTAACTCAGCCAAAGGTGAACCATAATCTCCAGTGTTTAACACAGTGTCTGGCACACACATCTGTTGATGCTCACAAAGTGATACCCCAAAGTATGGCACTTTGGTATGCTGAGTACTTTGAACAAAAGGAGATTGGAAGGCCTCAGAAATGGCCTCAGAAACAGCTTCCGAAGCAGTCTCTCTGGTGTCCTCGTGAGTTCCTGTCTCCTACCCCTCTTACTCCTACTTAGTCATAGAAACTGGAGCTCCTCTCCCCCAAAACAAGCCATAAAACTTAGAAAGGTCACACTCTCTCACTTCTCCCTTGAAGTCCTTCCTTCCAAAAGGGTCCTGTCCTATCCCTGGGAGGAGAGAATGCTACTACGTACACACTGAGAAGCCATGAAGAATCTGAACAGACAGGCTTTGCTGCGTTTCCCCACTCGGTCTATAATCATTAGGTCATACCCCCTTGTGCAATCACATTTCTACACAGCTGCCCATTCGCGTCATCAAATCTAAGTAAGCATAAACACGGACAGTTTTCATGCAGCATATGGTCAGAAGCTAAACGAAGGAACAAAAATCAACAGTTTTCTCTGGGTCTTTGGGTCTTCATTTATGAAGACTCCTGTATGTCACATAAAACTTTGATTAATTTGTTATGCTTTTCTCTTGTTAACCTATCTTTTGTCATTGGGGTGTCTGCTGTGACCCTTATGATGGTTGAGAAAGGGTATCATCTTTCTGCCTCTACACACTTAATATACACTTTTTAGTTAAACTCTCTGGTAGTTCTTAATTTATATGACAGGATGTTTATACATTCCTTACCTATCTCCAAGTATGGCTTTGAGGTTTGAAATATTTGAAGTCAATATTTTGCATTGTATATGTGTGTAAAGGTATCTGTAAACTATGTCTCATATCATGAGTTATTTTTATTTTTGCTTTCCCTGAAGCAACATTCTGTATAACAGCGGACCAAAGGTCTAAGGCAGAGGACATAATACTGGGTTCTCATGGTGTATGAAACTTTCCAAGATGTGTATGAGCATGGAGACTCTGTTTTAAGGCAATGAATTCTCCTAACCTCACTTCCCTTGAGTAAAGGCATCCCTAAAATTGACCTGCCTGAAAATGTGCCCCCAGGTCAGGGAGTAATGTGGGCTCCTTTGCAGCCTTCTTAATCCCAATTCCCTACTTTACAAAAGAAAGACATAATGCTTCCTCATCCTAAACCTTACTAAGGTGCAATACCAGGGAATGCAAAAACCTCCAGGACACCAAAGAAAGGGACAATTGACTGGTGAATGAGAAGGGGTAAACACATCCTTTCACAAGTCAGGTGCTTTTCAGTTAGTTGCTTTCAACAAAGTTGAAAGAGAATCTAATCAGTGTTGTCAGCTGATAGATCATTAAAAGCATTTTTTCTTTGTTAGATCTTTATGTGATTTTTTGGCATATAATTTGAATGGAGTTCAAAGAATTGAGTGGCTACTACTACAACAAAACTCCATTCATTCTCCTCTGCTTATTTATGCGCACAAGTTTTCTTAACGCTTACATCCATGGAATTGAAAACTTGGAATAGAATTGTTGAATTCTTTCTTAAAAAATCCATCCAACTCCATCTCTGAAACATGCATTGCTGATAAAATTTTACTTTTGTGTTTGATCAGCTGAAATAACACTTTTAAGAGCTTTATGATTAATGATTATAGAAAACGTTAAAAAAAACACCTCGGTAAATTGCAATACATATACCCATTTTATTACAGGTAAACGTAAAAAGATGATCAGTAAAACAATTCAAGCACAAAATATATGATTAGGATGAAATTCTAGAGGGTATGGGCAATGCAAATATGAGTTCCAGCAGATAAAGGAAGGACGGAAATTGTCTAGGTATAAGAAAGACTGTATTTAAAAAAAAAAAGGATGTTGGTGGGTATTAAATCCTTATGGTATTTAGAGTCTATTGGCTATATTACAGTATTTTTAAAAGTGGGACAGATAAAATATCCATAACAAGCTTGGAAACTGTGGAGCTGTCACGTTGAGCTCAAAAGTTTGTGGACCTTGAACCAAAGAGATGTTTGCTCTGAGTTTGTGATCTCAACTATCCCTTGGGGTATTCAAACACAGGTTAGACTAAAACCTGAGGCCCTCGGTTGCGCGTAGAGATTTAGCACCTTGCATCCTGTTGCTTATTTTCTTTGCTCGTTCTGATCGCCTGTCTCCGCAGACTGCGAGCGCTCAGAAGGCCAGGGGCTCAGCGCCTGCACACGGGGGACCCTCCCCGCACACGCCTGGAATGAATGACTACCGTGAGAACGCGGAGGGCTGTTAAAATCCCCGGGCGGCGTCCGGGTTTTCGTTCCGCCGCGCGGCCCGGAGAGGGCGTGGGAAGGCCCCGAGGAAACTCCGCGCGCTCGACCGACGGGGCCCGGGCGGGGACGCGGGCGCGGAACTCGCGGCCCGGGGGAGGCGCCACCGCGTGCCGCCGCGCAGGCGCGCAGCCGCCTCCGCGTGAGTGCGCGGAGCCGCGCGCCTGTCCCCGCGCGGGCTCCGTAGCGCGTGTGCAGGCTGACGCAGCCCGCGGGCCCTCCTCCTGCTCTGCGGCGGCGTCGGCGGAGTTTTGGGCGTCTGGGAGGGGGCGAGGGAGCCAGAGTCGAGAGAGGGAGGCGGCGGCTGCGGCGGCGGCGGCGGCGGCGGGGAGGAGGAGGAGGAGGAGGAGCAGGCGCCGCCATGGCCGCCGCTATCACCGACATGGCCGACCTGGAGGAGCTCTCCCGCCTGAGCCCTCTGCCCCCCGGCAGCCCCGGCTCGGCGGCGCGGGGCCGGGCTGAGCCTCCGGAGGAGGAGGAGGAGGAGGAGGAAGAGGAGGAGGAGGCGGAGGCCGAGGCGGAGGCCGAGGCGGTGGCGGCGCTGCTGCTGAACGGCGGCGGCGGTGGGGGCGGTGGAGGCGGCGGCGGAGTGGGGGGCGGCGAGGCGGAGACGATGTCGGAGCCGAGCCCCGAGAGCGCCAGCCAGGCCGGGGAGGACGAGGACGAGGAGGACGAGGACGAGGAGGAGGAGGAGGACGAGAGCAGCAGCAGCGGCGGGGGCGAGGAGGAGAGCAGCGCCGAGAGCCTGGTGGGCAGCAGCGGCGGGAGCAGCAGCGACGAGACGCGCTCGCTCAGCCCCGGCGCCGCCAGCAGCAGCAGCGGGGATGGGGACGGCAAGGAGGGCCTGGAGGAGCCCAAGGGACCGCGGGGCAGCCAGGGCGGCGGCGGGGGCGGCAGCAGCAGCAGCAGCGTCGTCTCCAGCGGCGGCGACGAGGGCTACGGGACCGGGGGAGGCGGAAGCAGCGCGACCTCCGGGGGCCGGCGAGGCAGCCTGGAGATGTCGTCGGACGGGGAGCCCCTGAGCCGCATGGACTCGGAGGACAGGTCAGTGCGCCGAAGCGGTACCCCTTCCCCTCCTCCTCCTCCTCCTCCTCCTGAACTCCCGGACCCCTCCGAGGGGGCCAGGGGGACTTTTTGCCGCGGTCCCCCCTGCTCCCCGAATCCCCGGCCCCTCCCCCAGGCGCTCAACTTGGAAATCCCTGGCCGCCGCCGCCGCCGCGCCCCTCTCGCAGCGGGTAGCGGCTCCCAACTCTCAAACCGTTCCCCCCGACTCCCCTTTCCCCGCCCTCTCTCCCCTCGGCGCTGCACTCCCCGCCGGCCTGAGGACAGCGCTCACTCGGTCGCCGTCCCCAGGCTGGCCCCGGTCCTCCGGCGGAGCGGAAGCGGGCCTGGATGCACACCCCGCGGTGCGCGAGGTTAGCTTGGTCCGGCCGCGTTCGCGAGCACTTGTCAGAACTATAATTGACAAGTGTTTCCCAATATGGCTGGTCTCGCCTGGATCGAACAGAACTTCCTTGTCCAGGGAGGAGACCCCCCCTCTCCCCCCAAACTATCACTTTTCTGTACTTAAACGGAAAAAAACAAAAAAAAAACTATTTTTTTTGCATTTCAATCGTTGCTTCCCGTAATCTCTCATTTGTTAGTCGACATTGCGGTCTCCAACGCGATTTTTTTTTTTAACAGTCTTTCCTATTCTGTTTTGTGATCAAATCTGGGAGAAAGTTTAAAACCCGTGTAAATCGTTTAAAAAAAGAATAGAGGATTGATGGCCTTTAAAAATAAGTTCGCGGAATCGGGGAATTGGAATCACAAACAAAATAACAGTCTTCTTCTTGAAGAAGGTACAACATTAGTATGCGGCTTAAAATACATAGTAATGCTTCGACGTGTGAGGGGTTATGATTTTAGATGGTAATATTTAAAGTCGTGTGTCGGATAGGTGTCTGAAGGCTTTAGTATTGTTTTTCTAAAGCTGATTAGAAATAACATGGAAATTGAAAAAATTCACCCCGTTTTTTTCAGGACATTTATTGGGATAGCACGTTTCAATGATTCTGTCATTACTTTTGATCTCCTTGGAAGATTTCATATTTTAACTAGTTGATTTCTAATGTACTTTTAAAAAGTCACGTCATGCATGTTATACTACTTCTAAAGTAAAGTAGCGTTTATTTTGACCATCTGATGTTTTGACGAACAGTTGAATTTTTAACAGTTGATAGTGATTTGATTAAAAATTTAAGTGTTCTAAAGTTCTAGAAATGCAACTGTTAGCTGATAAAAATGAACACTTTATATTCAAACTAAAGTTTATATTTAAACACTTTATATTTAATGCTACAGGAATACAAAGCCTTGGATATTTTGAAAATTAGCGTTATATTCTGTTTGACATTTACTTAATTCTAGTAAGAAAATATCTTGGTTTGGGTAAAATAGACTGTACAAACCTTAGAGAAATTTTGCATAATCAGGAAGGAGAACTTCTTCAAGAAAATTAAAAATTGATGTGAACTACACAATGAAGCATGTGCTGTTTATCATTTTATTATATCCTTCACTGATACCCCTACATATTTGAAAGTTGAAGTTAGTTTGTACAGTCTACAGCAGTTTTTCATTTATCTGGTATACACACACACGCTTGCTTAGCACTGCATAATTTAAATGTCTCCCTTTCATTCTCACAACTATGTGCAAGATAGGTATGATTTTGACTTGCATTTAACAGATGAAGAAGCAAGTTGAGTATCTTACTGAAGACTGTAAGTATACCACGGAAATGTTGAAGCTGGATCTGAACAAAGGTTTTCAAGTCCCCTGCTATTTCCACTTGACAAGAGTTAGAGTAATTCACCTTAAATAATGAGGGTATGTGTCAGAGTTTTGGTTTTAGTTAATACCCATCTACTACATCACTTTAGAAGACAGCATTATTGGTTAAGTAGTTTTCAGGAAGTGGAGTTTTGGCTTCATTTGAGATTTATTAGACATTTGGTTGAATATCTAATTTTTACATTGTATTTCAGAGTAAGAAGTAAAATATTGGTGTCCAAATAAGGCTAAAGCTTGATAACCATGGATACTTGCTTTTCATAAATACTTAAGTATGAGAGACTACACAAAGTACTGTTCTGATTTGACCATTTCAGGGTAATGGATTTGTCACCTATATGAAAAAGCATTTTTACTAGTGAAACTGGTTTGTGGTCTTGATCTGAAAATGCTTTCTCGTTGGCCAAAATTATTTTTTATTTGGAAAGGATCCATAATTTGTATAAACTGTCATGCAGATTACACCAGTCTATATAGATTTTATAGATTGATTTCATGGTAGGAAGTCTTTATTTTTGTAACTGATGGATATCATAGTTTTAAATTACTTTAAAAAATTTTTAAGCATTCCTATTACAAGGATTCTATTATCATTAGAATTTAATTTCTGTTAGAATGCCCATTCTGTTTTCCTGTCACTTTGAGATTATGTTGTAGTTTTGAGTTTATCTGATATGCTTTAGAATTTGAAATCTTATAAATATTTTAAATTTTAAGTGCTACTATAAAAGAAATCAAATATAAAGACTTAGCTATTAGAGATCATAGCCTAACGTGTCTTTTACAAACATGTATTGGGAAGTCGTGTGGTGAAAAGTAACTAATTTGGCCAGTCACCTGTAATCCTAGCACTCTGGGAGGCCGAGGCAGGCGGATTGCTTGAGGTCAGGAGTTCAAAACCAGCCTGAGCACGAGTGAGACCCCATCTCTACTGTAAAATAGAAAGAAAATAATTGGCCAACTAATATATATAGAAAAAATCAGCCGGGCATATGGTGACACATGCCTGTAGTCCCAGCTACTTGGGAGGCTGAGGCAGAAGGATCACTTGAGCCCAGGAGTTTGAGGTTGCTGTGAGCTAGGCTGACGCCATGGCACTCACTCTAGCCTGGGCAACAAAGGGAGACTCTGTCTCAAAAAAAAAAAAAAAGAAAAGTAACTAATTTATAAAATGATTAAATGACACTTGGTAGGAAAAAAGTTGGTCCCCCTCCCCCCCAGGAGAAAGTTATGCACAATCGGTGTAAATGTATAAGCATATTTATCTTGGTAAATTTAGAAAATCTTGAAATCAATGTGTAATTTTACTTTTATTTTGATTACAAAGATAGAATTTTCTTTGGGGGGGGTATCTAGCCATGTGAAACCACTAAAAACTAGCTTTTCTTGTACTTTGAACTTAAGCTTAAGTACTTTTTTGGTCTTCAGTGAAGCTTAGGTACTTTTTGAAAAGTTACACCTTTTAGGTTAATTTCAAAGGCTAAATTAACTGTAAAAAATTAAAAAAAATTTTAAACATCATTTTTTATTCCATTTTTCCAACATAGTATTTATCATATAAAGAGTTTAAAAATATTTCAATGAGTCAACCAAAGAGTAATGAAATGTCAACACTTGTAGTGAACATAGATTAATACTGAAAAGTTCTTGCCAAGAAAATAGAACACATGGTCTCACTTTCAAATTGTGTAAATTAGCCTGTAAGTGGAATTTTAGAATTTAAAATGCCTATAAAATTATTTTAGTTTACAAATTAGTACTAGCTATTAAATCAGATAATACATGAAAGTACTCTTAGCTTCTTATCTGGATTAGGTGAGTTATAGCCTCTATTTTGTGGTTGTCTTTATATGTTGTTTTTTTCCTTCAACTAGGATATTAGCCATGACTTACTTTGAAAGACCTAACTTAATCACTTTCAACTACCTGCTTTTATCAGCCTTTCTGAATAAATCTAGATGTCAAGTGAAAAGTACATGTGTAAGAGTGGGGGTGATGGGAAAGGCCATTTACAGGTCAAGTATCCCTTATCTGAAATACTTGGGATCAGAAGTGTTTCAGATTTTTTTTTTTAATTTTGGAATATTTGCATGCACGTAGTAAGCAATCCTCTTTATCTGCTTATTCACACAGAAGTACTTCATGGTAAAAAATGTGACGTACCATTAATACAGTGAAAAAGTAATACGTTCAGGGTGACTAAGCAGCACAGTAGCATCACCCGAATACCTGTATCAGCAGTTAAACAACAGCAATAACAAAACAGCGCTAGCCTTTGGATTTTGGAGTATTTTGGGTTTTTGGATTAGGAATGCACAACCTGTTGTAGTATGGAAGTTAATGGTCAGTTAAGGCCAGAGGCCCTTATCTCGTGGGTCACAAAGTTTGGACTCCTAGACGTATGTGTTGCACACTTTGAGGTATAACTAAAATTGCTTCAACCTTCAGAAAACTGGTTTACATTGCCAATTTTTCCACTAGCGTGACTGGAAAGATCTTTTTCTAGGGAAGCTAAACTTTTAAATCAGATTAAGAAGACTGCATACTGAGGTTACTGTCCAGATTTATTAAGGGTCTGTATGGTTGAGGCAATAAAATAATTGTACCAATACTAATATTTTGTTCATACTTCATGCTAGAACTGCCTTTCACTAGGTACCCCTTTCAATACTAAAGCAAGTATTTATAGTCTGTTCAGAATTCATCTTTGGTCAGTTTCCCCTTTATTTTAATTTTTATTATTTTTTTGAGAGACAGGATCTTGGTCTGTCCCTCACACGATTATAGCTCACTGTAACCTGGAACTCCTAGACTCAAGTGATTCTCCTGCCTCAGCCTCCAGAGTAGCTGGGACTATAGGCATGTGCCCACCACTCCCAGCTAATTTAAAAAAAATTTATTTAGAGATGGGTTTTACTATGTTGCCTAGGCTGGTCTTGAACTCCTGGCCTCAAGTGATCATCCCTCCTCTGCCTCCCAAAATGCTGGGATTACAGGTGTGAGTCACTGCACCCAGACAGCTTTCCTCTTATTTTGGTTAAATTTAGAGAAGAGTTTCTAATGGGTCTCAGTTTTCATTGATAATGTAGCGTAACTGTCAGGATGATAGGACTCTGTGCTAAAAACAAAACAAAATGACAAAGAAACTTTAGATTTCAGGATTAAATTTATATGGAGAGATTTTAAGGAGCTATTTTATTAATACTTTCAAGAAACCTTAAGATTATTTTGTTGGGTCGGATAAAGAATCCTGTACATAGGCTAGGTTGCTACCAAACACAGGAATATCCTATGTGCAGGGCTTTTTACTTTTACTGGGTGGGTATTGTGCGAAATAGGAAGTCAGAAATACTTCTACTTTATCTATCTTGTATATATTGCTGTTAGAATTTTAATTACAAGGTGTTTGTTTTGCCATAGGTCCTAGCAGAAAGTTTTACTGTAAACAGATTTCATATCTTGCCTATTGTGTTATTTATTGCTAGGTAACAATTTCCTCCAAATTTAGCTACTTAAAGGCTCAGGGTCTTGTGAGGTTGCAGTGAAGATGTTAAGCACTGCAGTTATCTGAAGGCATGACTGGGGCTGGAAGTGCAAGTCCAAGATGGCTCAGTTATTATGAGATGGGGTCTTGCTGATTGCCCAGGCTGGACTTGAACTCCTGGGCTTAAGCAGTCTTTCTGCATCAGCCTCTTGAGTAGTTGGGATTGCAGGAACGTGCTCAGCCACTGACATGGCTCACCTATGTATCTCTTGGGCAGTTAACTCACTAGGTCATTATCTCCATAGGGCTGTTAGTGTTTCCTTGTGATACAGGAGCTCATTTCCTACAGAGCAAGGAGGAAGCTATTATACAATGCCTTTTTTATGACCTAAAAAACCTGCTCATGTTTTCTTCTTCACATATTTTCACTTAGAAAATAAGCTTTTCCTGTTTTTATTCATATTCTCTGTTACATGATAATTGCTTTAAATATTTGTTGACTGAGACAACTTTCAGTCCATCAGAATGCCACAATGCATGCTTTCCTGGCCTCCTTAAACTTGGCTTTCTTTGTCTTTTTAATTCCTGTATTTGTATTTCTCCCTCCTTCTTCCCTCTGTTCTATAGGTGGAGGAATACAGAAAATATTTCAGTGTAAGGCGGAGCATGTTGGCTCACACGTGTAATCACAGTACTTTGGGAGGCTGAGGCAGGAGGATCGCTTGAGGAATATTGCAGTGTAAAGAGTTTGTAATCTGAAGTCAGAGTACACAATTCAAGTCTCAGTTTTGCTACCTTTATTATGATTTTGAGTAATGTCTTTGAACCTTAGTTCCTCAGCTGCAAAAAACAGAGTTAGGTCTTACCTTAAAGGGTTCTAAAGCTCAAGTGAAATAATTTTTGTTAAAGAGCCAGGTGAACTGTTTTGAAGAATCCATGCTATTTGAATGCTTGCTTCATCTTTTTTGTTATAGAATGGTATTTTTGAGGGCAGGGACAGTTTCACTCATTTAGATCTTTCTTTTTATATTTATTATTTTTTTTTGAGACAGGGTTTCAGTCTGTCACACAGGCTGGAGTACAGTATGGTGAGCACAGCTTACTGCAACCTTGAACTGCCAGGCTCAAGTGATCCTCTCACTCAACCTCTTAAATAGCTGGGACTACAGGCACGTGTTACCACGCCTGGCTAGTCTTTTTATTTTTTGTAAAGACAGGGTCTTGCTATGTTGCCCAGGGTGGTCCCTCCACCAAGGCCTCCTGCAGTGCTGGGATTATAGGCATGAGCCACTGTGCCTGGCCACATTTAGATCTAGATACCTGACATAATACCTTGGGTATGATGAATACTGAGGTAATCATTAGCATTAGATTGAAATACCAACAACAGGATTTACTTATTTCATGTCTTACTACTTCAAGTCTCTCATCTGTAAATAATAGTTCCTATCCTGTAATATTGTTACGTGGATTGTGTGTAGACTATTTGGGACACAATTTAGTAAGCATTTACTATGGGATACATGTTTATTCTACAAATGTATACAGAATCCCTATTATGTGCTAGATACTATTGTAGATGTTAGGGATACAGCCTTGGATAAAACAAAGCCTTGATCTCATGGATGGCAGACAGACATTGCACAAATGAGTTGATAAAACTAGTAATGAGCTACTACTGTTGTTGTGAAGTAGTATAAGATCTGAAATGCAAAAAAGTACAATACCAAGCATTAAATGTATAGCAAGGATCTGTAAATGAGTACAGCAAAAATCTGCAAAAGGATGTGGTGGACCAAATATTTCATTATAAAATCTACATTTTAATCAGTTTCCTTTAAACATGTCTATTCTGTGGTGGGCCTAAAAGGCTTCATACCCCTTTTAATTGTTTTTAATATGTAGGTGAAGTTAGTTGTCTATTATTAGTAAAAAGCTTTGGAATATGTTTTCCAGTAATGGTAATGGATTTGCAGTGATCTAACCACGTATTGAGTTCATTCTTGTGACTGGTAATTTGCATTTGTGGAAGTAATAATTATATTGGTCTTAAACAGAAATGGACAGACAGCTGGGCACAGTGGCATATGCCTGTAATCCCAGCTGCTTGGAGTCTGAGGTGGGAGAATTGCTTGAGTCTAGAAGTTCGAACCCAGTAGCCTGGGCAACATAGTGAGACCCCTTTCTCTTAAAAAAAAATGAAAAAGGCTAAACAGTTTGGGTATGGATAGGTGGTTACTTGGATGTTTTTAAAAAAATATTTATTGAGCATTTAGTGATGGTTAGTATTGTGCCTTGTTTAGTGATAAGAAAGAAATATGATGATACCTCCTCAGATATTTAGTTTTTAAAGACAAGTCTAAAGAGATGATTGAATTTTCAATTTTTTTCTTTAAATTCTAATGCAGTGCAACAAAATTAGAACTGGAGAATATTGTATACTCAGAGACTAAAAGATTTCTTGGGAGAGAGGGTGGATTTTAGGATTAGATGGGTGATGAGAGAATTCTGGAAACCCTAATTGAAACATAGGCAGGAATGAGCTTAGCATGCTGAGGAGGCCACCTCCTTAGATCTGAGGATGCACACTGGCACTGGGAAATAAGAATTAATGGCTAAAGTGGGGCCTACCAACACAGGTGTGCACATTTCTCATTGTAGGTTAGGGAATGAAATCCGTTGGCCTCTCTCCACCTTTTGTCTTAACTCCTGGTTCATGTTCAGGTCTTACCATGAACATTTTCTCAGGCAATCTATTCTTTGTTAGACATTGCCAGCACTGTTGAGTTCTTCATTTCCCTTATCACAATTTGGGTGATTGTTAATTATTTATATTGTGTCTTCTGCTGTATTGTGGTTCCTTGAGAAGAAGAACCATGACTGTCTTGATCACACTCGTATTTGTAGTGCCTTGCACAGTACTCGACACACATTTTAGGTATTCTAAATATATATATATATTTTTTGAGACAGAGTTTCACTTTGTTGCCCAGGCTAGAGTGAGTGCCATGGCATCAGCCTAGCTCACAGCAACCTCAATCTCCTGGGCTCAAGCGATCCTCCTGCCTC
Organism: Mirza zaza; assembly: GCA_008750895.1. NCBI lineage: Eukaryota > Metazoa > Chordata > Mammalia > Primates > Cheirogaleidae > Mirza > Mirza zaza. Next base: position 93,826 of record VSMD01091266.1, on the reverse strand, counting down.
AGCCTCCCGAGTAGCTGGGCCTACAGGAATGTGCCACCATGCCCGGCTAATTTTTTGTATATATATTTTTAGTTGGTCAATTAATTTCTTTCTATTTTTAGTAGAGACGCAGTCTCGCTCAGGCTGGTTTCGAACTCCTGACCTTGAGCAATCCTCCCGCCTCGGCCTCCCGGAGTGCTAGGATTACAGGCGTGAGCCACCACGCCCGGCCCCTCTAAATATATTTTGGATCAATGATGAAACTCATGTGTTACAGGAAAATTAATATGTGGCAAAGGTAGAGAAGAAGTTTGGGTGCTGGGAAATCAATTAGGTGGTGGTGGCAGTAGTAGTATAAGTGTGAACTGAAGAGACTTGAGCTAGGGTATAGGTTGAGGGAGAAAGTTGTAATGCTTGGGAAGCTGAATCAAAGGGGAAAAAAAGCTACTTTCCTTGCACATTCTGTAAGAAAAATATTATGTTATTAGTTCTGAATAAAAAGTTTTTCCTTGAGAATTTAATTGGAACAATAGTTTTTTGGGTTTTTTTTGGTCACACCCATCACTAAAATAACTAAATTGAGTAATGAAAGAGCATTTACATTTGAGATAGAAAGATTTGGGTTAATAGAATTTAACTTCTGAGAAGTTGTTTCCTTATCTGTAAAATAGGAGCAATATCTTTGTGTTAGGATTAAGTGAGATGGTGTATGTAAAGAGCTTAGGGCCGTATTTAATTCATAGTCATGTATTTTCCCATTTCTCATGCACAGATGTGTGGTGGAAAGAATACTCCAGTGAGGATAAGTGATGAGTATTGTAGTCTTTGCTTTATTCGAGCCTGCCTTAAGGAACTTTGGCAAATTATTTCATTTCCCTGAACCTCAGATTGATTCTTTTTCTTAAAAATGAGGTTTTTTGACAAAACAATAAAGTAATTTGAAGCTCAGATGTGAAGATTCTGCTGTAGACTTGGCAAGTACTTTAAATGAAGTGAAATAGGTAATATATTTTATCCTGTAGACAAACCCATAATATTGCCAAATGTGGCTTTGCTGTATTCAGGATCTCAAGGATACTTTAGGTAGGTTCTTCTGGTTTAAAACTCACCATATTTCTATTTCATATTTATAGTGTTGTATTGAAATATCCGTTTGTGTTTGTGTCTTCTAGGTTATAACATTTTTAAGATTAAAGATCAGATTTTGTCTTTATACTTCAGAATTTACCTATCATACTCAGTACACTGCTTATATTCAGGAACTTAGTAATTAATTGATTTCAGCTGAATGTGCAAATATCTGATGCATATTTCTTCTTTCTGAGTGTCATTAGTGTGACCGATGAAACAACAAAAGAGAACTGTTCTTACATAAGTACCTCATATAACTGGAATGATACAGTATTGGTCTTTTTTGTGACTGACATCACTTAATGTAATGTTCTCAAGGTTCATCCATGTTGTAGCATATGTCAGAATTTCCTTTTTGAGGCTGAATAATACTGGGTTGTATTTATATATCACATTTTACTTATCCATTCATTTTTCAATGATCATTTGGGTGGTTTCCACATTTTAGCTGTCAAGAATGCTGCAATGAACATGAGTATACAGATATCTTTTTGAAGTAGAGTCTTGCTCTGTCACCCGGGCTAGAGTGCCCTGGTGTCAGCCTAGCTCACAGCAACCTCAAACTCGTGGGCTCAAGTGATCTCTTGCCTCAGCTTCCAGAGAAACTGAGACTGCAGGTGCGTGTCACCACACCCGGCTAATTTTTACTGTTTTTAGTAGTGATGGGGTCTCCCTCTTGCTCAGGCTGGCCTCGAACTCCTGAGCTCAAGGGATCCTCTTGCCTTGGCCTCCCAGAGTGCTGGGATTACAAGTGTGAGCCACTACACCTGGCCCCTGACTTGCTTTCTTATTTCCATTTATATTTTGATTTCCTAGAAAAATAAAGAATTACCAATTAGCGAAAAACACTAAGATTTTAGAATGAGTGTTTTTCAGCAAAACATTTATTAATTCATTTCTAATTGGTAATATTATTGTCATTATTTTTTATAAATGCTTTTTAAAATACTGAGTGGATGAATTGGTAATAGTTTTTTTAGTGTTTTAAATCTTGGAAATTAGTCACTTCAACATGTCTTTTGAGGTGTTGAGTCAAGAACGACTATAGTCATTCTTCTTAGACACATGTATACTGAAATCATCTGATTAGACAATTTTTATGATTTAACACTAAGCTTTAAAAAAACTTAAATGTGATTGCTTCTTTATAAAATGAGTTATCCTTCATAGCAGATTTTTTAATATAATACCATCTTTGTGTACACATTTTTCTGGAAATCTCTTAAGAAGATAAAAGATAACGCTTTATAGTGTAATTGTATTGAAGTAGAATGTTTCTAGTATTACAGTCTTTTGAATATACTATTTGCTTGCTGATCTCTTCAGCTGAATGAAAAATGTGGGTGGAGTAATTCTTTTTTTTTTTTTTTTTTTGAGACAGAGTCTCACTTTATTGCCCAGGCTAGAGTGAGTGCCATGGCATCAGCCTAGCTCACAGCAACCTCAAACTCCTGGGCTCAAGCGATCCTCCTGCCTCAGCCTCCTGAGTAGCTAGGACTACAGGCATGCGTCACCATGCCCGGCTAGTTTTTTCTATATATATTAGTTGGCCAATTAATTTCTTTCTATTTATAGTAGAGACGGGGTCTCGCACTTGCTAAGGCTGGTTTCGATCTCCTGATCTCGAGCTATCCACCCACTTCGCGGCCTCCCAGAGTGCTAGGATTACAGGCGTGAGCCACCACGCCTGGCCATGGGTGGAGTAATCTTTAAGCACAATAGATTTGGGATGAAGACAAACTTAATGTGCACAGTGCTGAAAAAAAAATGTAGCCTACTTGCTTTCCATACACCGTATTTCATCATTATTGCATGAAGTCCCCTTCGGCCAATTTAGTGAATGTTGCTGGGTCTTGGGGGAAAAAATCTTCTGTCTTTATCCAGAGAAATAATTGTGGGGTTAGAGAGTAGTCTTTTTCTTGATTAGAAAAATCTATTTTAGCCTTTTAAATCGCACTGATCATAGCTTGTAATTATGGTAATAATAGTAATAATATCATCTTGATTTTGGCTAATGATTTTTAGTGTGCCTCCAATTAATTTTTATGATTATCTCAGTGTGACAAAGCTATATATTTTACTTGCCTTGAAAATCCCACTTAAATTTGTTAGTAAAAACTAAGAACGTTTATTATGTGCAAGGCACTAGCTAGGTTTGGGAGTTTACTCTATTGAATAGAGAGGTTTATAGGTGATTTCACAGTACAAATTAACTGGATCCTAATGGAACAGAATTACTTCCACCTTAGGTGAATAGGAGGGGCTTTAGGGAATTTAACTTATTTATAACATACATATATAAAACATATAATAAATAGGCACTTGTCTTTGCTTTTTTACCTAATTGACCTAAAAGCCTGTAGTACTACAGCAGTTTGGAAAGCAAAGCCAGGCAGCCTTTCAGAAATCTTCTGTCTAAATTCCTTAATCCTGTTTAAGACTAGCTTCATAACTTACTGTTTGTCCTTGATAAATAGAAAGTAAAGTGATTACCACTTGTCCTTGGAATGAAATATTTGAAGTTGGATTTTATGTTGACATTATTAGGTTCAAATCTGTTTCGGTACGAAATTTGGGACAATTTCTACCTGAGGACAGTGTTGCTTTTTTGTGACTGACTTTGAATTAATTTTTATGAAGCTAATTGACTTGTGGGAATGAAATTTAATAGTTTTATCTTGTTAGTAAAATTGTCTACCTAAATGAATCAAATTATATGTGTTGTGTGTATGTAGTATGGATGTACAAAACCAAAGGAACTTATGTTTGTGCGGTTCACTCGATTAAACTGAGCGTCATTTCGATGTATGTTATAGGCTGTATTTCAGTTATTTCTTTTTTTTTTTTTTTGAGACAGAGTCTCCCTTTGTTGCATAGGCTAGAGTGAGTGCCATGGCGTGAGCCTAGCTCACAGCAACCTCAAACTCCTGGGCTCAAGCAATCCTCCTGCCTCAGCCTCCCGAGTAGCTGGGACTACAGGCATGCGCCACCATGCCCAGCTAATTTTTTCTATATATATTAGTTGGCCAATTAATTTCTTTCTATTTATAGTAGAGACGGGGTCTTGCACTTGCTCAGGCTGCTTTCGAACTCCTGACCTCGAGCAATCCGCCTGCCTTGGCCTCCCAGAGTGCTAGGATTACAGGTGTGAGCCATTGTGCCTGGCCTTCAGTTATTTCTTAAATCAGTAATTCAAATTTCTCCTTTGAATGTATAGCAGTGTGGTAACTTAATTTTTTGGCATTAATATTTTGCACTTGTTTAACTATGGGCAAGTCACATAACTTGTTTCTCAGTTTCTCTATCTGTAAAATGAGAATATTAATAGAGTTATTGTAAGCATTAAATGGATTAAATGAGTTTATACATGTGAAGCATTGTTTCATTTATTATGACTGCATGACAGCCCACTCCAACCACCATTTAGTGGCTTAAAACAATAGCTTTTGCTTATAAATCTGCGATGTGGGCAGGGCCCAGCAGGGTCAGCTTATTTCTGCTCTACTTGGTATCAGCTTGTGGAGCAGCTTAAAGGCTGGGGACTGAAATCAGAAAGCTCACAGTATGTCACATGTCTGGTGCCTGGGCTGGGAAGACTCAACACAGCTGGGGGCAGGAACAGCTGGGGCTTCTCAAGCATCTCTCTCTAGCTCTGTGTGTTCTTCACAGGATCTCTTCAACATGGTGATTGCAGGGGAGCCAGATTTCTTACCAGCGGTCCCCAACCTTTTTGGCACCAGGGACTGGTTTGATGGAAGACAGTTTTTCCATGGTGGGTAGGTGGTGTGGAGGGGAACTTAGGCAGTGATGCCAGCAATGGGGAGTGGCTATAAATACAGGTGAAGCTTCCCTGCTGTGCATCCCCCCACCTTCCTAACTTTCATGGAAGACAGGAAGACAATTTTTCCACAGACGGGTGGGGGGAGGGGCTGTGCCGAAGCTCTGTGGCCTAGTCCCTAACAGGCCAGTACTGGTCGGAGGCTGGGGGTTTGGGGACTGCAGTCTTAAGTGGTAGTGTAGGACTCCCAGGTTGTGTGTTTCAAGAGAGAGCCACACTGAAACTTTATCATTTAGCTTTGAAAGTTTGCAGTATCACAGCCCTGCAGTAGTCTCAGCCCTGCTTAGATTCAAAAGGAGGTAGCATAGCCCACCTATTGTAAGAAGGAGAGAACACAGACTCCTAATTTTAAGACGAGTAGAATGAGATCTTTGAGAAGTGGCTGTCTTTTGACGTAATATCTTGCCCTGGGGCTGGAGTGCAGTGGCATAATCATAGCTCACTGCACCCGTGAACTCCTGGACTCAAGTGATCTTCTGGCCTCCCCTAGCTGGGACTACAGGCAAGCACCACCATGCTTGGCTAATTTTTAAAAATGTTTTGTAGAGATGGGGCCTTGCTCTGTTGCCCAGGCTGGAGTACAGTGGCTGTTTACAGGCGTGATCATAGCATAGTGCAGCCTTGAACTCCTGGGTTGAAGCAGTATAACCTTCCCCCTCATCACCATGCCCAGCATGAAAGTGTCCATCTTTTAAAAATACAGACTGACACTAGTACAAAGAACAGTGTAGGACATGGCAGACACAGTGCCAGCTGTTGTAAGAAGTGGGAAGTAAAATTCAGAGTGCCTTTTGTGTAAATTTTCTCTCTTAAGAAAGAGAACGTGTAATAGGCAAGGTTCATAGTTTTCTTGAAGTATCTGTTTCTTTCAACTGGTTCAGTTTTAGCTTTTTATCCCTTTGATAAGCCTTGAATCAGTAGCAGGGCGCATAATTATAGTCTATTTCAATAAATGGAGATGAGAAATGGTATGGGTAACTCAAGAGTTTTCACTTTTAAAGTTGTGTAACATCAGGTGTACAACTTCAGACTTTCCAAGATATAGGGGATTCTTAAATGCTTTACAATGTTTTGAATTTTAACCTTTAATAATTTAGATTATAATTGTTAGAGACACATAGTATTTTTCTGGTAGTGAGTGGCAGTTTTATAGATGAAACGAACATCACCTGTTGCCAAATGATAGTTTGCTTCTTATACGATGATATTAGGAATCTCTGTGTATGGCTGTAATGTTGCTTGCCTATAATTTGATAAATATGCCTTGGAAAACTATATATTCTTATTGCTAGCCAAAGCTTTTTACTAATTACAAAGTTAAACTAAGTTTATAATGCTCATTCTGCCCCTCTGTTGAATGTTCCTTACTTAGTACCAGTAGAGTTTTTGCCACTCACTTCATTCCATGTGAAGACTCATGCTCCATTCTTGAAGAATTAGAATTATGGAATATTTGTTTTATAATTACTGGGATACAAACTATGAACTGAAGACTTCCTAAGGATTATTTATTTTTCATTGATAGAACAAAAATAAAATGGCTTTGATGCATTAGTGATTAGGAAGGTTCTTATGTGAAACCTCAAATCAGTTAACTTCTTGATCCTGAGGAAAGTGGTTAGACTTTTTGATCATGTTGTTTTTCTTCTCCATTATTTAAATTTATGACATAGTTCAGTGGTTTCTAACTTTTTAGTGTGAAAGTACTACATTTCACAGTTAGTAGTTGACAGTTTTTATGTCTTTTGAGAGGATAAACAGTCTAAAAACAGTTGACAGACTTTGAGTAATGGATGAAACTTTTTTCTCAAGTGAGTATATATATATGGAACCCCTCCATGCATAAGACAGATTAAAATGGTATTTTATTGTAGTTAATTTTTTATAAGTTTAACACTTTAACATTAATTTATAAAGACTAGAATAATAAGGCTTTTTAGATGAATCTAAATTTGAAGTGGGCATTTGTGGATATAGTTTATGTCAGTTTTAGTATCCAATTTATTTCTTTAGTTTGGCCACTTAGTTCTGAAAACCTGATTTGCAGATACGGACAGTGTGTCTTGCAGTGTCCTCGTATACCTGAATTCTACTGATCTAGAGCTGTGAAAGGGAATTACTAATAAGGAAATTTTATTTGGAAGATACCAATGCTTAATAACCTTAATTATTTTGACTTCATATCACAAATGCGTAAGTGACCAGAACCTTAAACTTAAGCACTAAAACTCTAATATTGTTTCATATCAACCCATTAATTGTACCTCTCTCTTCCACCCCCACCCTGAGACATACACCTGGCTAGTCCCTTAGGAGAGGAGAGCATGCAGCAAGTAGCTGAATCTTCTTTGAAGGTGTTTAATTGGTTAAGGCATAAGGTGTGTGATTTGCAGGAATTATTATGTGAATGGACATGGCGACATGTGAAGGCTTAGAGTGGTGGAAATACCAGTGCAAAGCTATAGCTTTCTTTATCATTGACATATTTATAGGAAATTCTAATATTTTATTTTATTTATTTTTTTTTTTTTAGAGACAGAGTCTTGCTTTGTTGCCCAGGCTAGAGTGAGTGCCGTGGCATCATCCTAGCTCACAGCAACCTCAATCTCCTGGGCTCAAGCAATCCTGCTGCCTCAACCTCCCCAGTAGCTGGGACTACAGGCATGCGCCACCATGCCCGGCTAATATTTTCTATATATATTAGTTGGCCAATTAATTTCTTTCTATTTATAGTAGAGACAGGGTCTCGCTCTTGCTCAGGCTGGTTTCGAACTCCTGACCTCGAGCAATCCGCCTGCCTTGGCCTCCCAGAGTGCTAGGATTACAGGCATGAGCCACCGCGCCTGGCCATATTTTAATTTTTTCAAGTGTCAGTAAAGTATACTTGATTTCAGATTATATGCTCATCTCCTTCAGGTCTTCTACCCTCCATTAAAGTTAGATACTTCAGTGCTTGCTTCAACAGCACATATGCTAAAAAAAATAGTTAGACATTTTAGTAGCCTTGAACTCATTTAAGAGACTGGGGGAAGAAGAGAAGGACTCAGTTACCAAAGAAAATCTACAACGCAAATGGATTTCCTAGAAAACTGCCAGTGAGACTGCCCCTATCCATTTTACCTCAGAATGAATTTCAAATTCAGCAATTAACCGTAGAATAAAATAAAAACACTCTAGTTCAGAAACATATTCTTTCCAGTTTCAGGGAGGCATTCAAATTTCACTGTGGATATAGCCTAGATCAGTAGTTCTCAACCTTTTTGGTCTTAGGGCCCCTTTACTTTCTAATTTTTATTGAAGAATATGAATTATATTTCAGTAAGGCAGTTAATTGAGAGCCCTGTCTCCTTAAAAAAAAAAAGTTATTCAAGAAACCAAAGAGCTTTTGCTTATGTGGGTTATACTTACCACCAGTACAGGTTTAGACCTTAAAACTGAGAACTTTAAAAAAGTAATTAAAAAATAAACCAATTACACGTAACATAAATAATGTTTTAGATGAAAAATAACTTCTCCAAATTAAAATCCAAGAGTGGCATAGTTTTATACTTCCTGTCCCCTGCCCCCCCAGTTTCACTCTGTTGCCTGGGCTATAGTGCCATGGCGTCAGCCTAGCCCACAGCAACCTCAAACTCCTGGACTCAAGCCATCCTTCTGCCTCAGCCTCCCAAGCAGCTGGGACTACAGGCATGTACCACCATGCCCAGCTAATTTATATATATATATATATATATATATATATATATGTATTTTTTTTTTTTTGTCCAGCTAATTTCTTTCTATTTTTTTAGTAGAGACAGGGTCTCTTTCTTGCTCAGGCTGGTCTCGAACTCCTGAGCTCAAACGATCCGCCTGCCTCGGCCTCCCAGAGTGTTAGGATTACAAGCGTGAGCCACCATGCCTGGCCTATACTTAGTGTCTTTAATATCTATCTGGTTTAATAGGAGACAGCTAGCTTCTGATATCTTCTGCATTCAGTCTGTTGCAAAATTTTTTTGTTTGAACTGTGTGAGACATATCTGGCCTCACACAGATATTTAGTTGTCAAAGAGAGTTGTATTTAATAGCCTTTTGAGATAATTGTGTGGCTATGTGATAATACAGCAACCCTTGCCAAGTGGTAGTTTCCTAAAGATTATTTGCGACGTGTAATCTGAAACCATGTCCGTGAACTTTTTTCTCAGTTACTTTAAGACCATGGTTTTGTTCTTCCCAGTCATGGTGATATAAGCATCCATGTTTGCTTCCTCTGCTCATGTATTTTGTCATTTAGCAAGCTGATCTTTATGATGTTTTCAAGATTGGCAACCCTGTAGGCCCTGGTCATGTCCATCAAGCAGATGCTTGCCTAGAATAATTTGAGTTCTCAAAAGATGGGGTTGTTCTTGGATGTATTAGTGAGTTGGCCTTTGAATTCCCAAAAGAAATCATTTTCATAAACTCATATGGTTGGTCACTGTAGCTGTTGGGTAGAAAACTCTAGTTTGCCATATAGTTTCTAATAAGGCCCATGGAAAAGACGAAAGGGGAAATGTTAATGTTAAAAAATGTCTCACATTCCTCCCCACATACTGCTTTGAAATCTCCAACAATTTTTGTGTGTGTTTTAAAAACTCACAGATTTTCTGTTGTCCCAGACTCAATGTGGGTCTGTGTGTGCTTTGGTTAACCATTCTATATGAGACCGTTTCTTAGTATGGTGGTTTTCAGTTGGGCAATAATACTAGTGAAAGAGATCTCTTAGAGCCTTGCTACTGAAAATGTCACAGCAGCAGCATCAAGCACTTGTTAAAAATGTCCTATCTCAGGGCCTAACCTAAACCTACTGAATTAGAATCTATAATTAATAAGAACCCATGTGATTCATATATACATTAAAGTTTGAGAAACACTGCTTTAGATTATTGAAACTACCTGAATAGTGTGAGTGCTTTGTCTGGCTTAGGTTTTCTTTCAAATACTAGACTCCTTAGGTGTTCACATTTCATAGAATCAGTAAGTGTTCATTAAAAAAGAAAATTAATTGAAAAATTTTAATATATGTATGATCCTGGAAATATAGGATCAGGTAGATTATTTCTGGGTTGTCTCATTATATAAACTGTTACAGGAAAGGCACTGCTTCAAGAAGAAGGACATTGATTTTTGTGAAATCCATATCTAGCTCAGATCCTGTCAAAATCAGAAATTATCTGTCATTTCCAGTACAATTGGAATTTTGCATCAGAATGTTGCCTTCATCATTCTTAAGAATGGAGAGAACCGCTGATTGTAGCATGGGTCTGGGGCCAAAAGGAGCCTGAAGGTTTAGGATTGGATACTTTGTAGAAATTGAAGGAGCCTAATAGGGGCTGTGGAGCAGAACTTCAGTTGGCCCGGCTAACCTGGGGGAGACTGGGGGAGGGAGGGGATCCTGAACATGTGTGGGGTCTCTTGAGTGTTGCTGGCTATGGGAGCTACCCCACACAGTCATGTTCACAACTTAGTCCCCAGAGGTAGATGGAGTTCATGCTCTTAACGGAGTTCATGCTCTTAACACTTAACGTTATGCTGTAATTTTGAGTGGCTATACCCACATGAAGTACTGTTTCAAGTGTATCGCACATAGAGTGCCTAAACAATGCTTAGTGTTCATGGATATTTGCACTTTTTCATAATGTTCCCCTTCTTTGGTAAAGATAATAAGCAAAATTAAGCACTATGTAGATAGATTCTGTAATGATAGTTGGATGTCTCATACGTATATGAGTCTCTATTTACTTTGCCCAATTAAAAAAGAATTGATTTGGTTTCATTTTGAACTTTTTAATGAAAGCAGTATGGGTTAAAGTTGTATAAAAGGGTATATACAGTGAAATATAAGTTTATCTCCCAGTCTTTGCACCCCTCTGTTGCAGACATCTACTGGATTTTGTATATATTTCCAAAGAGGTTATGTCCTTAGAGGATAACTTATATCTCTGTCTCCCTCCCCACCTTAGATATGCAAATTGGATCATTATTGCCCTGCACTCTTATGTGTGTGAGTTTTAACTATACCTTGGAGATTGTATCACAATAGTTCGTTGAGGTTTATCACTTTTCCTAAGATTATTTGTAAATTGGGCATGATGTTTACTTAAAATTATTAATATTTCCCTTTGAAGTTAAGTTAATATAGTTTAAGTATATGCCTTACAGTTGAATGTTTTAAAATACATAAAGTAAGTGATAAGGAAAATAGGCAACCATTTTATGGTTTAGGAAACTTGAAATTTCTAAGGGCTTGAATAAAATTTATATTTCAGAATAGAAAAATCACCCTACCTATAGTATAGTCCTGTAAAAACAAGCAATATATGATTATTCAGATATTCCAAGAGCTGATTGACATTTGAGATTTTTATAGAGATCACAAAGTTTTAGAATGAAGCTTTAGAGTTGAACTTTAGAATCATATTGACTGGTAGGTACCCAGATGAACTTAAATACTAGAAAATCCTTTAAAGGGAAATCGGAGACGTTCTTCATATCTGAAGCAACCTACAAAAACATTTTTGCTAACTTTTAAAAATGGATGCATTTGTTGTTAGAAATCATTATAAAGCTTACTTAAGACCAGGCTTGGTGGCTCATGCCTATAATCCCAGCACTTTGGGAGGCTGAGGAGGGAGGATCACATGAGGCCAGGAGTTCGAGACCAACTTGGGCAACATAGTGAGACCCCATCTCAAAAAAATAAAATAGAAAAATTAGCCAGGCGTGGCGTACTATAGTCCCAGTTACTTGAGAGGCGGAGGTGGGAAGATCGCTTGAGCCTAGGAGTTTGAAGCTATGGTCATGCCACTATACTCCAGCCTTGGCGACAGAGTGAGACCCTGCTCTGTCTCTAACCTAATAAACTAACAAAATTCATGTTGTTATTAATAATTTTCTTAGATGTGAGCAAATAAGGTCATGTTGGTATATAGGTGAATAATCTTTTTTTTCCAGAAGGTGTGTGCTAAATTAACTGTGGTTGAAGTGTTATAGTATCTGCAACTTTCAAATGATTCAGAAAAACAGATTGCAAATAGCAAGTAGGGCAAAATATTAATTGCATTCAGATTTAGATATACTCTGTGTCTTTGACATTTTATGTGATAAAAACTTTCAGTGGAAGGAAGCATAACCCTTAAGAGTTAATATCATTTTCAGTTTAGTGGCATTGCTTAAATTGCATGCAGATACATAGCTTTTCATAGCTTTAGTCTGAAAACATTCTTACTGTTGATCCTTCTGATTGAAGCTACTTCTATGTACTTTATCTGTTGGCAAGATAAAGGAAAAAATTAAAAAGTGAATTGCTTTTAAAATGAAGGCAAAAGTGTGATACATTTTATTAAGGTGTGAAATTTTGAGCATTCCGACAACACAAATATGTACTTTTTGTACTAAATAAAAGAATTACTAATATATAATACTTTGTGTAGTAAATAAAAAGTGAAAAGGATTGATTGACATTTTCAGTCTTTTGGTGGCTAGGGAATAATAAAAAAAAAATTACATTTGAGGGCCAGGAAAAGATTTTATTTGGAGTTTGGTAAAATCAGAGACTTAATGTATCCAGTTCTCTATCTTGTGCTTTTTTATTTAGAAGGGAAAATACTGCAGAATTTCCCAACTTCTTTGACATGAAAAGAGGTAGGATGTGATGGCATTTAATATTCTCAGATTAGTGAGTAGAAGAAGGGATTTCAATTTCAGGTCAACAAGTGACTTGCAGAATTGTAAAAATAATGCTTTGTGAATTGTTTACATCTGGAAATGATTACTTTCTCATGTTCCTTTGAACTATGGAAGGGATGAGATGTGATAAGCTCTGTTTATTTGTGGTTTGTTTTCTATAGGGTATAGTAGTGGGGAGTTTATGTCTGCCAAAAGTTGCTGAAATTATCTCATCTGGTTTTGAGGTACCATTGTGTTTCGGCCTTGATTTGCTCTTTATTGCCAATGAATTAATTTCAAAGCATTGTTGTTTTGAGAGAATACGGTTACTATGGAATATGGAGAGTATGGTTACTATGCATTGTTCATATGGAGCAGAATGTCAAGTGGTAATCTTAATTAAAAATTTATAAGATCATATTCATGTTAGTGAATTTCTAGGAATAACACAGCCTTTTTTCTTCTTTTGTAGCATAAGCAGTACTATAATGGATGTAGACAGCACAATTTCCAGTGGGCGTTCAACTCCAGCAATGATGAATGGACAAGGAAGCACTACTTCTTCAAGCAAAAATATTGCCTATAATTGTTGTTGGGACCAGTGCCAGGCTTGCTTCAACTCTAGCCCAGATCTGGCAGATCACATCCGTTCCATACATGTAGATGGTCAGCGAGGAGGGGTTGGTTTTGTCATTTCTTTTTTTCACTCCCTGTTTTCATTAGTTTTATTAATTTATAATTGCTAGTTAGGTTTTATTTCTGAAAGTAATTTGGGATTGTTTTTATATAGGCTTTATTTTTTCAAGTGATTTTTCTGATAATTACTTCCCACAAAATTGGTAGAGTAAAATGAAAATAGGGTATATTATGTGCTGAATTTTAGTTTGCTCTTAAATATGTTATTTGGAAAAAATTAGACTTTTAAAAATATAGTGGAAATATTATAGATGAATACAGTATATTCCAAGGTTCTAATGTTTTGAGTTGAGAACATTTAGAAATTAGCACAGTGTCCTGAATTTCCCCTGTTAGAGGGTCCTAAATTATCCCTGATGCTGAAATTAACTAGAGAGACTATTGCTACCAGTGTTAGTATGTGCAGTCCTATTAAATGACAGCCTGAACTCATTATTTGTGAGAATTGATCATCTTTCCCAGGTCTTGTCAGAGCTAATTTAGATAGAAAGTTTTGATTAGTCAGTATTGACCTATATCCTGTCAGGAATATATTTAATTTGGTCAGTGCATGTACCTTTTATTGGGTAGTGAATAAAGAGGTATGCAAATTAGGTGAGCCAAAGCATAATGTACCAAAGTATTAATTTACACAATTTTTTCAACTTCACCTAGGTTTATCTTAAATATTTACCACACTTAGTAGGTTTTCCAGAAATTAATGTCACATCATAAGTGTAGGTAACTTACCAGACCATGCATCTCCTACAAGCCTGCCATAATTGTTGAGGAACACTCATACTACAGTGGTTAAAATCATGGTTTAAAGGAGTGGGTAAACTGTTTTCAAGTTTCTGTTGATATTTAGATTATAGTATTGATCTTATTGTTTTTAGTTAAACATGCAACCATGTATGCATTTCTAGCATTTTCACCAGGGGTGTCACATTTGAAATTTCTTTTAAGAAATATCTGTCCCTGGCTGCGCGTGGTGGCTCACGCCTGTAATCCTAGCACTCTGGGAGGCAGAGGTGGGTGGATCATTTGAGCTCAGGAGTTTGAGACCAGCCCGGGCAAGAGCAAGACCCCGTCTCTACTAAAAATAGAAATTAATTGGACAGCTAAAAATATACAGAAAAAAATTAGTCGGGCATGGTGGTGCATGCCTGTAGTCCCAGCTACTCGGGAGGCTAAAGCAGAAGGATTGCTTGAGCCCAGGAATTTGAAGTTGCTGTGAGCTAGGCTGACGCCATGGCACTCTAGCCTGGGCAACAAAGTGAGACTGTCTCAAAAACAAACAAAAAGAAATATCTGTCCCTGTCACAGTCTGTTATAATATGTCAGCAATCTTTTGATTACTCAAATTTGATGAGTAAACATTTGTACATTTGTCTTCCTGTTAGATTTAATATGTGTGATGTCTGAGTAACCAGTAAATGTTATACTTCTGCATGGTCTATAAATGAACTGTGTCCTTCATCTAGAATTTTTTAACTGTAAAACCCAGCTCAGTGGTTAGACTGCTTTGGTAACTCAAGCCTCCCTCCAGCCCTAATATATCAGATAGTTAGTGTGAACTATCTTAGCAAGTTGGTTTCTATTACAGATCTGCCTTTTGTGAGCCAGTGCTTGATGTTACTTGGTGTATACCACTTTGAGCCCCACGACATGTTACGTTTTTGTCACTTGACTTAGCTACTACGTGTAGGATCATGAGCTATGTAGAAGATCACGGGGCTTCTTAGTAGATGTGGGAAGGTTTCACATTTCTAAGTCTCAGAATTCTATAAGTTGAGTTGGCACACAGCATTATGAGAATGTTTTTAGACCTTTACAGATTTGTAGGAAAAAACAGTTACAGAGTGAACTCTCTTAAATTAAATGTATGATGTAATCACTGCAACTACATGTACCCTATTGATATTACAGAACTAAGTGTGAAATTTTGATATTTCTACCATAAGTACTATCTTGTTGAAATGAAAATCCCCCCATGTCATTTCTTGAATCCTTACTGATATTACTTTATTATAAATAATACGATTCTCTAGCTGATTTTAAGAGTAATGCAGTTTTGACCAAAGAAAGGAGTCCTCATAGTGAAAGACATTTGCTAAACTATAAATGTGAAGGATCAAAGAAATGTGGAAAGTGTATCCAGTATTTTCTGAATGCCAGTCATTAGTATGTAGACTACGTTTTCTGAATGATAAAATATGAATGAGAATTGGAAAGCTTGATACTACTATAAAAGATAAGAAAACTCTTTACCTGATTTTGTGCTTTGAGTTTGGAGTTTGTGTTTTGAAAAGTAGTTGTGAGTTTTTTGGTTTTTTTTTTTGAGATGGCCGTCTTGAAGGTAACTTTTTAAAAAAAATTTTTGACCATTTTTAAGTGTACAGTTCAATGGCATTAAGTACATTCATATTATTATGCAACCATCACCACTGTCCATCACTAGAACTTTTTCATCATCATCCCAATTTGAAGCCTGTATCCATTAAACAAACTCATTCTTTTCTCCCACCATCTCCTGGTAATCACTATTCTACTTGCCATCTCTATGAATTTGGATATTCTAGTTGCCTAATATAAGTGGAAAAGAGCTGATTTTGCTGGCCTGATTATTTTTTTTCTTAGATTTCTTACTACTTCTTTGTACCCCAAGTGTTAAACTATCGTCACTGAACACAAACAGATGAGGAAAAAATTGGTAACCTAGAAAATTTTGTGCTTCTAATTATTGAAGATGACAATGTTACTAGAGCAATAAGTTAGCAAGATCTAAATACTATATTTCTCTTCTTTGTCTTATTCATGTATAAATCCTCACTCTGGGAAAAACAAAACTGTTATAGCTTAGAAACATCATTTTCCCCCTGGTGAGCTATTTATGTTGCTATGTCCGTGTGGATTTTAATTGTATCTGAAGGCTGAAGTCAAGTGGCATTTACTTTTTCTTGACTTTTTCATATAATAAAGTGGGTGGGCATGCAGCCCTACATTAGAAATTAAATTAATCATTTAAATGCCAAATTATGAGTATACCTTTAAAAAAATTATGAATACTTTCTTGATTTCAAAAATAAAAGCAAACAGGCAAAAAAGTCAAATCAATCTTTTATGTTAAGTATAATAGAATTATGTTCTTGGGTCCATACTTCTGTGCCTGACTAGGTTCCAAAGACTAGACTCTGAGCTCTTTCACTAATCTGATTTCAAATCCCAGTGACCTCTTACTGTACACCTAAGTCTTGGTAGGTAAGGAACTTCATCTTGTAGTTGTTTATTACAAGATCTATTAGTATTCTGTTCTTTCTTTCTTAAGTATTTCTAACATTAAAAACAATTTCCAGAAAGCTGTTCAGTAGTTTGGGTTTCTTTCTTTCTTTCTTTTTTTTCTTTCTTTCTTTCTTTCTTTTTTTTTATATTTTTTATTTTGAGACAGTCTCACTCTGAGGCAAAGGCTGGGGTACAGTGGCATATTCATAGCTCACTGCTACCTTCAACTCTTGGGTGTGAGCCACCGTGCCCAGCCTAAGTTTATTTTTGTATGTATTCTTTTTCTTTTCTGTTTTTCTGTTTTTTCTTTGAGATGAGGTCTTACTCTGTCATCCAGGCTGGAGTGCAGTGGTGTTATCATAGCTCACTGTAGCCTCCAGCTCCTGTGCTCAAGCAGTCCTCCTGCCTCATCCTCCCAAGTGACTGGGACTTATACAGGCATGTAGTATCACACTCAGCTAAATTTGTTTTTTTGTAGAAACAGGGTCTTCATGTTGCCCAGGCTGGTCTCAGACTCCAGGGCTCAAGCAATTCTCCCACCTCAGTTTCCCAAAGTGCTAGGTCCAGATGTGAGTCACTGCGCCTGGCTTGTTGTATTCTTTGGTGTGTTTTCTGTTGTGGGACAGAGGGAGGAGATTTGGGTGGGAGGGATGATAGGTTATTATTTGAAGACTTGATTGAGGGCAGTCATCTTTGTGTGTGTGTGTGTGGTTTTTTTTTTGAGACAGAGTCTCGCTTTGTTTCCTGGGCTAGAGTGCTGTGGCATCAGCTGAGCTAACAACAACCTCAAACTCCTAGGCTCAAGCGATCGATCCTTCTGCCTCAGCCTCCCGAGTAGCTGGGACTACAGGCATGTACCACCAAGCCCAGCCAACTTTTTTTTTCCTATGTATTTTTAGTTGGCCAATTAATTTCTTTCTATTTTTAGTAGAGACAGGGTCTCCCTCTTGCTTAGGCTGGTTTCGAACTCCTGACCTTGAGTGATCCTCTCTCCTCGGCCTCCCAGAGTGCTAAGATTACAGGTGTAAGTCACTCTGCCCGGCCATTTTTGTGTGTTTGAAAAGCGTCAGTTGTGGACTAAATTTATAGGTTAAATTGGAGTGCTGCTAGGATGTGAGGTCAGTCTTAGGAGGTGATTTGAGTTTTGATTGCCAATCTAGTATATCCTAAATACAACATGAGATTGGTCATATCTTTTGCATTAAGAAATATTTCATTTTTATGATTTGAATGTTTTAGTAAATATTTTTGTTCTCTGTTCTATTAAATATCTTTTAGTGGGAAATTGATATTAATATATTCAATATGGCTAGAAATAATAGGATACAAAATTATATTCATCATTTTTGGCAGACTTTGAAAGAGCAAACTGATTTGAGACAAAATAATTAATATCTAAAAAAATTTTTGCTTCTCTTTCATATGTTTACATCTTATAAAAGAGCTGGGTTTTTTTTCCCTTAGAAATATTAGAGCTTGAAGGTACTATGGTATCATCCATCCAACCTCTTCCTGACTTTAGGTGTTCTATCTCTTACTTTATTTATTCTTTTTTAGAGACAGTCTCACTCTGTCACCCAGGCTAGAATGCAGTGGTAACTTCAAATTCCTGGGTTCATGCCATTCCTGTACCTCAACCTCTCAAGTAGCTGGAACTACAGGTTAATGCCACCATGCCTGGCTAATTTTTAAAATTTCTATAGAGATACGGTTTTAGTATATTGCCTAGGCCGGTCTCGAACTCCTGGCTTCAAGTAATCCTGCCTCAGCCTCCTGAAGTGCTGGCATTACAGGCGTGAGCCACCATTCCTGGCCGTATCTCTTAGTTATATAAAATCTTTTTGTATCATTTTACCACGAAAGGAACCAGTTACTTATTATAATTAGACCGTTATTTATTTTGGCATGTAGATTATACTGTTTACCTGCTCTGCATTTAGAATATATTAAATATTTGGCTGATTTTAATTTACTGGTAATAACTGAATTTGTTTTATGCATACTTAGGTTTCTGTCAGGTTATGTTGCATTCCTTTGCAGTGGATTTTTCATTTGTTTTCAGAAAAATTTGATAGATTCATTTTGCACTCAGGTGTAAGATGTTTAGGTGTAAGTGTATTTATCTATACCGTCACACAAGCCATTATGGATATAGGCCATCCATACATTCAGATAAATACACTGTTAGATTTGTTCGAGAATGTTGATCAAAGTGAAGGAGACTAAGACTACTCTTGGTTCCCAGGTTTGTACCAGCCTTTTTGATTTTGGAGGAGATCCCTGAAGGTAAAGCTAATCACTGTGACAGAACTCAGACTTCTTAAGAGTTCTCAACAGAAAACCCAAACCTCCCTGCAGCATTGAAACTTTAGATCTCTGTATCTTACATGTTACGCCATTGTAAATTTGAAGATTCTTTGATAGAGTTAAGAAAATACTCTTTTATAAGGGCTGTGGTTTTTTTTGTTTTGTTTTGTTTTTTCAATTTTCCTGGACAGAAAAATTTGATGGTGGTTATTTTGAGAAGGGACCTTTGGTATCTAATATAAACCTAGTATTTCTGTTGACTAGTCTTAGAGAATATATCATCTTATATCTTTACAGATATAAGATATATGTTTTAGAGTTACCAAATGTGTGGTCAGAGTGTCTCTGATAAAAAAGGAAATAGAGGCTTAGATTCTAAGTGATTCTTCGAAGATTACATAGCTGTAAAGCAAAAGAGCTGGATAGAATTCTGGTTAGACAACCTGATTTTCTTTCTTTTCTTTCTTTCCTTTCCTTCCCTCCCTCCCTCTCTCCCTCTCCCCCTCCCTCCCTCTCCCCCCCCTTTCTTTCTTTCTTTCTTTCTTTCTTTCTTTCTTTCTTTCTTTCTTTCTTTCTTTCTTTCTTTCTTTCTTTCTTTCTTTCTTTCTTTCTTTCTTTCTGTCTGTCTTTCTTTCTTTCTGTCTTTCTTTCTTTCTGTCTTTCTTTCTGTCTTTCTTTCTGTCTTTCTTTCCTTTCTTTCGTAGAAATGGGGTCTCACTTTTGCTCAGGCTGGTCTCAAACTTTTGAGCTCAAGCAATCCTCCCACCTCAGCCTCTGAAAGTGCTAGGATTACAGGCCTGAGCCACCATGCCTGGCCCAGGTTGTCCATTTTCTCTTTCTATTATATCTAATACAACCTAATGTGACATAAGTCTCTCTGTATCATAAGAGACTAGACTGTGGACCTTTGTGTCTTATTCTAATTTTAATAGTCAGACCTTAATTCAGATAGGATAGAAGAACCATAACACATTATATTCTTGGACATATCCCTCCCAAATTTGGATTGAATGTGAACCGTATGGTGTTTGATTTTTCTGGGCTTAGCTTTTACAATTGGAGAGTTTCTAAAGATAGAGCTTAAAAATGTTTTTCACATTACGTGTATATAAAAAGTCTCAGGTTTGAGGAAGACTCTTTTTGTCAGATTTTTGGGCTGCTTTTTTGTCAAAAGATCTTCCTGATACAGGTTAGGGAAGGCAATTTAGTTTTCGAATGGTTTTGTGTAGCCTTCATGTGGAATATTAGTGCCAGTTTGGTGTATCAAGACTATCTTTGTGGAAGTTAAGTGTTTTTTCCTCCCCAGAATTATTATTATTATTGTCATTTTTTAGTTTTGACACACTTTAATATTTGGGCATATCTTTGTGAGAAATGAAGTTGAGTTATTACAATCAAATTTCCATACAAATTTATACAATTAACTACTTCAACTACACAGATAACTTTGGTCTCTTTATACTTATTTCATTTTCTATAAATTTCACTAGGTTGAAGGTTTTGGTTTTTCTTTGAATCCTAACATCTTTCCCTAAGTGTTACTGGACGTTATTCCATCTGAACTCTAGACCATACCTACTCACTGATTAATGCTGTATCTGATGTAATTACAGAGTTTGCCGTTGCCTCCATAGTCATGTTTGCTCGTAGGAAAAAAAAATTAGAAGTTAGAGATAGTTGTTTCTCCCGTAGTGGTTGGTTGAGTAATGTTAGGTAGAGGTAATGACGCTCTTGAAGGAACTGAATGCTACCTTCTCTGATTTGAGAGTAATTCACAGTAGGGGTTACTTCAGAATCTTAACATCAAGAAGAATCAACAGAATTCTTCATTGTTACAAAAATTGTTATAAAAATAACATTAATTTTATTCCTAAATAATTCCTTTAAGGCATTTCTGTTTATGTGGTATGACTTGTGAGAGAATTTTAAACCAACCCCTTATTCACTGGATTGAAAATTTAAGACTCTAATAGTCTTGAGTCAGGAAATTGATAGCATTGATTATCTCCATGTGATTGATCTGCAACAATATTGAATTAACTTCTAAAGCATTTAAGCATTGCTTAATTTCTCTTTTCCTAGATTTATTTTGAAAAGTAACTTTTAACTCTGGGAACCTCAGGCATCAGTGTATAAATGTGCTAGGGTCAGGAATTTTAATAATGAAATAGGAAATGTTGACTTCCTTTATCTACTTAACTAAAAGAAACTAGCAAATTTATTCTGGAATCAGGATGCAGTAACATTCTCTAAACATTTGTGTCAAATGGCAATGGTGATACTGCCTTGTTAGACCTTTTTGACACAAAGAGGTTTCGGCTTTTTTTTTTTTTTTAAGACATAGTCTCACTCTGTTGCGCCAGGTAGAGTGCCATGGCGTCAGCCTAGCTCACAGCAACCTCAAACTCCTGGGCTCAAGCAATCCTTTTGCCTCAGCCTCCTGAGTAGCTGGGACTACAGGCATGTGCCACTATGCCTGGCTAATTTTTCTATTTTTGGTGGAGACGAGGTCTCGCTCTTGCTTAGGCTGGTCTTGAACTCCTGAGCTCAAACAATCTGCCTTCCTCAGCCTCCCAGAGTGCTAGGATAACAGGCAGGTGAGCCACCATGCCCGGCCAGTGGTTTCATTTTTGACTGTAAATTGACCTCATTTATTTATAGATTGTCAGTTTTTTCTTGTCTTTTAAAAAAAATTTGTTTTAGACTGGCTATTTTAAAGAATATTTCCTCAGTTCTTTATATAGCTTTGTTGTGTTCTATGTATAATAGATTATAGTCTTCAAAATATGACTATTTATAATTGTTCCTACCTTAGAAAAGAACAGAGTATATAAATGGTACATTCAAGGTAATGATTGCCATAGATTCATATTTTTCTCACTGGTGGGAAGCAGTTTTCAATGTTCAGTTTGATAGACATATCCTGAATTAGGAAATTGATATGTTATTATTAGTAAGAAGATGGTAAAGATTAGATTGTTAGTCTTGGTACTTTCCAAATCCAGTCATACTCAGTACCCTTAAACCTAAGAATGTGGATCTATTATGATGATAGGGTAGTCCATTACTTTTACTGCTATATTAATTTAACATTTTGTATGAAATTTTGTATCATAATCAGGGTATTTGGAGATATTGTTTCTTTTTTGGAGACAGAGTCTTGCTTTGTTGTCCTAGCTAGAGTGCAGTGGTGTCTTCCATAGCTCACTGCAACCTCAAACTTCTGGGCTCAAGCTGTCCTCCTGCCTCAGCCTCCTGAGAAGCTGGTACTATAGGCACGCACAACCACATTTGGCTAATTTTTCTGGTTTTTTTTTTTTTTTGGTAGAGATGGGGATTTGCTCTTGCTCAGGCTGATCTTGAACTCCTGAGCTCAAGTGATCCTCCTGCCTCTTGGCCTCCCAGAGTGCTAGGATTACAGGCGTGGAGGAAATAATTCTTAATATAGGAATTTGTGTTAGTATGCCTGGCCAGAAATAATTCTTAATATAAGAGTTTGTGTTTGTATACATGTGAGAATAGAAAAGCATGAGTAGAAAAATTACAATTTTTTTTTGAGACAAAGTCTCACTCTATTGCCCGGGCTAGAGTGCCGTGGCATCAGCCTAGCTCACAGCAACCTCAAACTCCTCCTGGGCTCAAGCAATCCTTCTGCCTCAGTCTCCCAAGTAGCTGGGACTACAGGCATGCGCCACCATGCCTGGCTGTTTTTTTTTTAATTTAGTTGTTCAGCTAATTTCTTTCTATTTTTAGCAATAGGGCCTCGCTCTTGCTCAGGGTGGCCTCGAACTCCTGAGCTCAAGCAGTCCACCTGGCTCAGCCTCCCAGAGTGCCAAAAAATTGTAGTTTGAGGACTTAATTTTTACTCATTCTTTGAAGTTGAAAATATCAATATCTACTAATTACCATTGATTATTTTAATTATTTTTATACCTTTATATTTTCCTGATATTTAAAATTAATACGTGCTTGTTCCTTTGTGTAGTAAATATGAAAATGTAAATAATGGGCCATGGTCCCAGTTCCTAAGGATAAGTTTTAACTTTTTAATACGTTTCTTTCTAAGTAGTACTTTGTGATTGGTGTGTCGTTCTGTATTGAGGACAGCAACCTGAATGGGGACCGGTTAATACAGTGCCTTACACTGGGAAGTTTATAAGGTTAACTACATTAAGCATTTTGATTCGCTAATACAATAAATGGCTCTTTTTGTCAGTTGAAGATTTGCAACATGTTCTTTTTGAACTTATAGGAATCAAACTCTTTGTTGAAATAAGCAATGAAAATTAATATGGTCCTTTTTTTTTAACAGGTATTTGTTTGCTTATGGAAAGGTTGTAAAGTCTATAACACTCCATCAACCAGTCAGAGTTGGTTACAGAGGCACATGCTGACACACAGTGGAGACAAACCATTCAAGGTAAGTGTGCGTATGCATGTATGTGAGTTTTTCTTTTAAACTTCAGTTTAAGCTAATGTGTTTTTAAATAGGCATATTTTTCCTCTTATGAAAAGTTTTTAAAGAACCATTATTTCAACATTCCTTTAGGTGCATGGAATTTCAGAAAGTAGATGGAGAATAAGATAATTTAATCTAATTTTTATAATTTAAAAAACAGGAAAAAAAGCTACTGTAAGGTTAGGGTCTTGAAAATAGCTAGTGGGCTGACCAGTGACTTGAAGCCATGTCAGCTGTCGTTAATACTTTGTGGTCTGATTATGTTTTCTTACTGTCAAAGGTTTCAGCCTCTTTTATTGGCAAACAGCATCGACTGTTATATGAAATAAATTGTACAACACTAAGGGATTTGATTCCTTTCACTCAGTTTTTTTTTTTTTTTTCTTTTATTTCTTTTACAGGGTTCTCCAGTTGGATCTTTCACTCAGTTTTGAGGTCATACTACTGGGTTTAGTTGTAAATCACTTTGTCAAATTAGATGTATTCTGAGAAGTCTTTATAAAATGCACGTTTCTGTAAAAGTCATTTTTCCATTTATCCTCATTAAAAATTAAATAATAATTTGATTTCTAATTATAGAATCCGTATACTAAAGAGATTAAAAATTTGAATTTAAAGAAGCTTAATAGTTGTTAAAACCATTATATCTACTGGAATGTAAATATTGTGCCAGAAACTTCCCTTGGGTTTCATAGTGAATGAGGTAGTTGTGGAGTTGCTTTTAAAAAATAAGTTAATTTTTTTTTGAAAAGGCAATCATTAACAAGTTAAATTATGAAAAAAATTATGTTGAGAAATCTTGGGTCCCTTGCCTGTTCCCATATCCCCCTTCCATACATAGTTACTTGTTTCTTGTGAATTCTTCTAGTATTTCTACAAGCAGATAAACATGTAGTCTCATTCTCTTTTCTTTCTTACACAAAATCTTATAAACTATATATTGTCTGTACCCTGCTTTTTAAGAAAATAATCTTTTAACTTTAGAAGTTTTAAATATATAGATTAGTGGAGTTCCCATGTACCCCAAGTTTCCCCCATGAGTCTCACTCTATTCCCCGGGCTAGAGTGCCGTGGCCTCAGCCTAGCTCACAGCAACCTCAAATTTCTGGGCTCAAGCAATCCTCCTGCCTCAGCCTCCTGAGTATCTGGGACTATAGACATGCACCATCATGCCTGGCTAATTTTTTCTATATATTTTTAGTTGTTTATTTTAGTTTGTTTATTGTTCGTTTTCAAGCTAATTTCTTTCTATATTTATTTAGTAGAGACGGGGTCTCACTCTTGCTCAGGCTGGTCAAACTCCTGAGCTCACATGATCCTCCTGCCTCAGCCTCCCACAGTGCTGGGGTTACAGGCGTGGGCCATCGTGCCCAGCCTGTATCTTGTTTTTTGAATGTACTTTACACTAGGATCTTTCCATACCAATTCATAGTGAATATTTTTTTAAAAGAAGTTTCATAATATTTCTTTTTTTTTGAGACAGAGTCTCACTTTATTGCCCAGGCTAGAGTGAGTGCCGTGGCGTCGGCCTAGCTCACAGCAACCTCAAACTCCTGGGCTCAAGCAATCCTGCTGCCTCAGCCTCCCAAGTAGCTGGGACTACAGGCATGTGCCACCATGCCCGGCTAATTTTTTCTATATATATTAGTTGGCCAATTAATTTCTTTGTATTTATAGTAGAGATGGGGTCTCGCTCTTGCTCAGGCTGGTCTCGAACTCCTGAGCTCAAATGATCCGCCCACCTGGGCCTCCCAGAGAGCTAGGATTATAGGCTTGAGCCACCGCGCCCGGCCCATAATATTTCATTGTGTGGTTGTAGCTGTTTGTTTAACCAAGCTTTATATAGACAGTTGCATTGCTTCAAGTCTTGCTATTACAAATAGTGCTGCAGTGATGAATCTTGAATATCTGTCATTTTGTATATGTATAATTAGATATGTAGGAAAAATTCCCCAAAATGATACAGGTAGATCATAGATTATAGAAACATTGGTAATTTTGATAAATACTGCCAAAATTCCCTTCTTAGAGGTTGTGCCGTCATCAGCAATAGTAGAGCATATGCCTTCTTCAAAGCCTTGCTAAGAGGATGTTGTCAAACTTTTGGATTTTCACCACCCTAAGAGGTGAGAAATCATATCCTAGGGTAGTTTTATTTATTAAATTTCAAACTATTAAAGGGGATACAATTGTTTTTGTTCCATGGATACCTCGCATAATACTTAAGTTAGGGCTTTTGGTGTGCCTGTCACCAGAATAGTGTTCATTGTACTCAGTAAATAAGTTTTTATCTCATACCCCTCCTGCTACCCTCCCCCTTTCTTGGTTTCTCATGTCCTTTATATCACTTTGTGCCTGTGTGTACCCATCTTTTAGCTCCCATTTATAAGTGAGCACATACGGTGTTTGGTTTTCCATTCCTGAGACACTTCACTTAGCATAATGGTTGTCTCCAGTTCCTTCCAAGCTGCTGCAAATGACATTATTTCATTCTTTTTGATGGCTGAAAAGTACTCTATGTATACATGTACCACATTTTCTTTATCCATTCATGAATTCATGGGCACTTAGGTTGACTGCACATCTTGCAGTTGTGAGTTGTGCTGCTATAAACATTTGGTTACAGGTGTCTCCCCCCCAGCCATGTGTCTTTTTTACAAAATGACTTCTTTTCCTTTGTGTAGATACTCAGCAGTGGGATTGCTGTATCGAGTGGTAGGTCTACATTTATTTCTTTGATGAATCTCCATACTGTTTTCTATAGAGATTGCACTAATTTGCAGTCCCACCAACAGTGTACAAGCATTCCTTTCTCTCTACATCCACACCAGCATGTATTGATTTTTGACTTTTTAATAATAGTCATTCTCGCTGGGCATGGTGGTTCGTGTCTGTAATCCTGGCACTCCGGGAGGCGGAGATGCGAGGATTACTTGAACCCAGGAGTTCAAGACCAGCCTCAGCAAAAGTGAGCCTCTAGAAAAACTAGAAAAAATTAGCCGGGTGTGTTGGCACATACCTGTAGCCCCAGCTACTCAGGAAGCTGAGGTAGGAGGATCTCTTGAGCTTGGGAGTTTGAAGCTGCAATGAGCTATGATGATGCCACTGCACTCCAAGAAGGGTGACAGAGCGAGACGGTGTCTCCAAAAAAAACAAAACAAAATATATATATATATATATATATATATATATATATATATATATATATATGTATATACATAGAGAGAGAGAGCACGCACGCTATTCTGATAGGGGCAAGGTAGTATCTCATTATGGTATTTGTTATTTTGAGACAGTCTCGCTGTGTTGCCCTGAGTAGAGTGCTGTGGCATTAGCCTAGCTCACAGCAGCCTCAACCTCCTGGGCTCAAGTGATCCTCCTGTCTCAGCCTCCCGAGTAGGTTGGACTACAGGCACAAACACGATGCCCAGCTAATTTTTTCTACTTTTAGTAGAGATAGGGTCTTGGTGTTCCTCAGGCTGGTCTTGAACTCCTGAGCTCAAGTGATCCTCTCACCTAGGCCTCCCAGAGTGCTAGCATTACAAGTGTGGGCCCTTGGCCTTGAGGTTTTAATTTGCGTTTTCCTGATAAATAGTGATGTCGAGCATTTTTTCATGTTTGTTGGCCATTTGTATCTTTTCTTTTGGAAAACTTCTGTTTATATCTTTTGCCCACTTTTTTTTTGAGACAAGGTCTCTCTGTTTCCCAGGTTAGCAAGCAGTGGCAACATCATAGCTCATTGTAACATCAAACTTCTGGGCTCAAGTGATCCTCCTGCCTCAGTTTCCCAAGTAGCTGGGACTGCAGGCGAGAACCACCAAACCTGGCTAATTTTTCTATTTTTTGGAGAGATGGTGTCTTGCTCTTTTTCTTGATTTTGCTCAGACTGGTCTTAAACTCCTGGCCTCAAGCAGTTCTCACACAGTGCTGGGGTTACAGGAGTGAGCCTGATCCTCTCTGCCTGGCCTTTGCCCACTTTTTGATGGAGTTTGTTTTTTTCTTACTGATTTGTTTGAGTTCTTTGTAGATTCTGGATATTTTAGTCCTTTGTCAGATGTATACTTTGTGAATATTTTCTCTCATTTTGTCAGTTGTCTATTCACTTTGTTGATTATTTCCTTTGCTGTGCATAATCCTTTTAATTGAGTCCTATTTATTTTTATTGTTGCTGTGTTTGTTTTTGGGGTCTTAGTCATAAATTCTTTGCCTAGGCTGATGTCTAAAAGAGTTTTTTCTACGTTTTCTTCTAGAATTTTTATGGTTTCATGCCTTACATTTAATTCTTTTATCCATCCTGAATTAATTTTTGTATGACGGGAGATAGGGGTCCTGTTTCATTCTTCTGCATGTTGCCGTCCACTTTTCCCAGCACCATTTATTGAACAGGGCTTACTTTTGTTGTCTTTTGTTCTCTGCTTTGTTGAAGATTGGTTGGTTATAGGTAGATGGTTTTATTCCTGGGTTCTCTGTTCTGTTCCATTGGTCTATGTCTCTACTTTTATACCACTATAATGCTGGTTTGGTTACTATCGCCTTGTAGTATAATTGGAAGTCAGGTAATGTGATGCCTCCAGATTTGTTCTTTTTGCTTAAAATTGCTTTGGTTGCTTGGGCTCTTTTTTGGGCGGTCCAAATGAAGCTTAGCGTTATTTTTTCCAGTTCTTTGAAATAGGACATTGTTATTTTGATGGGGATTGTGTTGAATCTGTAAATCATCTTGGGCAGTATGGACTTTTTTTTTTTGAGATAGAGTCTCACTTTGTTGCCTAGGCTAGAGTGAGTGCCATGGCGTGAGCCTAGCTCACAGCAACCTCAAACTCCTGGGCTCAAGCAATCCTTCTGCCTCAGCCTCCCAAGTAGCTGGGACTACAGGCATGCCCCACCATGCCCGGCTAATTTTTTCTATATATATTAGTTGGCCAATTAATTTCTTTCTGTTTATAGTAGAGATGGGGTCTTGCTCTTGCTCAGGCTAGTTTCAAACTCCTGACCTTGAGCAATCCGCCTGCCTCTGCCTCCCAGAGAGCTAGGATTACAGGCGTGAGCCACCGCGCCCGGCCTTTTTTTTTTTTTTTTTTTTTTTTTTCGAGACAGGGTCTTGCTCTGGCTCTCGAGTCTGACAAAGTGGCTTCATCATAATTCACTGCAATCTCAAACTTCTGGGCTTGAGCTATCCTCCTGCCCCAGCCTCCCAAGTAGCTGGGACTATAGGCTCATGCTACCATGCCTGACTAATTTTTCTATCTTTGGTAGAGTTATGAGTCTGACTCTTGCTCAGGCTGGTCTCAAACTGCCCAAGTGATTCTCCTGCCTTAGCCTTCCACAGTGCTAGGATTACAGGCAGGAGCCACTGTGCCTGGCCAGTGCGGACATTTTAATGATGTTGATTCTAGTAACCCATAAGCAAGGAAGTTTTTACATTTGTTTGTGTCAACTGCAATTTCTTTCATCAGAAAGTTCTTCTTGTAGAAATCTATCACCTCTTTGCTTAAGTATACGCCTAGGTATTTTATTTTCTTTTTAACTATTGTGAATGATACTGAGTTCCTTGATTTGACTCTCAGCTTGTTATTTAGAAATGATACTGATTTGTATACGTTGATTTTGTAGTCTGAGACTTTGCTGAATTTATTTATCAATTCCAGGAGTCTTTGGGGCGATATAATCATCAGCGATCAGGGATAGTTTGGTCTTCTCTTTACTGATTTGTATGTCCTTTTTTTCTTTCTCTTCGTTGATTGTTGAGGCTGGGACTTCCAGTACTGCGTTGAATAGAAGTGGTGACAGTGAATACCTTTGTCTTGTTCCATTTCTTCATTCAGTATGATATTGGCTGTGGGTTTGTTAAACATGGCTTTTATAATCCTTCTTTACCTGGTTTGTTGAGGACTTTTATCATGAAAGGCTGTTGGATTTTATCGAATGCTTTTTCTGCATCTGTTGAAATGATCATGTAGTCTTTGTTTTTGTTTCTGCTTATATGGTGGGTCATGCTTATTAATTTGCATATATTGAACCATCCTTGGATGCCTGGGATAAAACCCACTTAATCATGGTGGATTATCTTTTTTATATGTAGTTGAATTCAGTTTTGGTAGTATTTTGTTGAGGATTTTTGCATCTGTGTTCACAAGGGATCTTGGTCTATTGTTTTCTTTTTTTGTTGTGTCCTTTCCTGGCTTTGGTATCAAGGTGATATTGGCTTCATAGAATGAGCATTTCCTCCTTGTCAATGTTATGGAACAGTTTCTATGGGATAGGTACCAGTTCTTTGTAGATCTGGTAGAATTTGGCTGTGAATCCATCCAGCCCAGGGCTTTGGGAGGGGCAGATTTTTTATTATTGCTTCAAGCTATTATTGGTCTGTTCACGACTTCAGTTTCTTCCTACTTCAGGCTTGGAAGGTTGTGTGTTTCTAGGAATTTATCCATTTCCTCTAGGTTTTCTAGTTTGTGTAGAGCAGGCGTCCTCAAACTATGGCCCGCGGGCCATGTGCAGATGTTTTTGCCCGTTTTTTTTACTTCAAAATAACATGTGCAATGTGCTTAGGAATTTGTTCATAGTTTTCTTTAAACTATAGTCCGGCCCTCCAACGATCTGAGAGACAGTGAACTTGGCCCCCTGTTTAAAAAGTTTGAGGACTCCTGGTGTAGAGGTTTTTGTACTGTTCACCGATGGCTTTTTGTATTTCTGTGTTGTCAGTTGTGATGTTTCCTTTTTCATTTCTTATTGAGCTTTTTTGAGTCGTTTCTATTTCTGGTTAAACTGGCTAGTGATCTGTTGATCTTGTTTATTTTTTCAAAGAATCAGTTTTTTCTTGCATTGATCCTTTGAATTGTTTTTTATTTTATTTTATTTTTTTTGGTTTTCATTTTGTTTAGTTCTGTTCTGAACCTTTTCTTCTGCTAGCTTTGGATTTGGTTTGTTCTTTTTCTAGTTCCCTGAGATGTGACATTAGATTTTTTTTTTTTTGAGACAGAGTCTCATTCTGTTGTCCGGGCTAGAGTAGTGCTGTGGCGTCAGCCTAGCTCACAGCAACCTCAAACTCCTGGGCTCAAGCAATCCTTCTGCCTTACCCTCCTGAGTAGCTGGGACTACAGGCATGCGCCACCATGCCTGGCTAATGTTTTCTATATATGTTTTTAGGTGTGCAGCTAATTTCTTTCTATTTGTTTTAGTAGAGATGGGATCTCGCGCTTGCCAGGCTGGTCTCGAACTCCTGAGGTCAAATGATCTACCCGCCTCGGCCTCCCAGAGTGCTAGGATTACAGGCATGAGCAACCACACCTGGTCTAGGTTTTTAATTGGTGATCTTTTTGTCTGTTTGTAGACATTTAAGGCTGTGAACTTTCCCATAGGACTGTGTTTGCTGTATCCCATTGATTTTGAAAGCTTGTGTCCCCTTTGTCATTCAGGTCAAGGAATCTTGTTTTCCATCTTTATTTCATCATCCACCCAAGGATTGTTTAGCAGCAGGTGGTTTAATTTTCATGACTTTGTATAAATTTGAATGTTTCTTTTGGAATTACTTTCTACTTTTATTCCACTGTGGTCTGAGAAGATACACGGTATGATTTCAGTTTTTGTTTTGTGGCCTAAGATGTGATCAGTCTTGGAAAATGTCCCATGTTCTCATGAGAAGAATGTATATTTAGTAGTTTTTGGGTAGAATGTTCTATAAATGTCTGTTAGGTCCATTTGTTCTAGAGTCCTATGTAAGTCCAGTGTTTTTTGATATATTTTCTGCTTCTGTGTCCAGTTATGTCAGCGGAGTGTTAAAGTCACTGGCAATTAAGATGCTACTTTTTATTTCTTTACTTAGATCCAGAAGAATTTGCTTTATGAAACTGGGAGACTCTGTTAAGGTGCATATATATTTAGGATTGTTATGTTTTATTGTTGAATTGCTCCCTTTATCATTATATTAATATAATGACCATCTTTGTCTTTTTTTTTTTTTTTTTACCATTATTGATTTAAAGTCTGTTTTATCTGATATGAGAATGGCTACCTCTGCTCGCTTTGGGTTTCCATTGGTGTGGAATATTTTTTTTCCCCATCCTTTTTCCTCGAGTCTTTGTGGTGTACATGTGTTTCTTGGAGACACCAAATATTTAGGTTGTGTTTTTTCATCCAATCTGCCCATCTGTCTTTTACGTGTAGAATTCAGATTGTTCACATTGTTAATACTGATATGTGTAATGCTGTTCTGTTCATCATGTTGATTAATATCACTGGATAATGTTTTGTTTTCCCTATTTTACTATTGTTTTATAAGAGCTGTGAGCTATAACTTTTGGGTATTTTTAAGCAGGTGGGTATCTTACTGTGCTATTGCATGTATACTGCACTTCTGAATATTTCCTGTAGGGCAGGTCTAGTAATGACAAATTAATTCCCTTACTGTTTGCTAGTCAGGAATAGTTTTTATTTCCCCATCATTATGAAACTTAGTTTTGCACTATACAAAATTCTTGACTGTCAGTTGTTCTGTTTAAGAAGGTTAAATATGGATCTCCAATCCCTTCTGGCTTATAAGATCTCTGTTGAGAAGACTGCTGTTACCCTGATGGGTTTTCCTTTTTAGGTTATTTGTTGCTTTTGTCTTGCAGCTTGTAGAATTTTCTCCTTCATTTTGTCTTTGGCCAACGTGATGACTATGTTTCTTAAGGATGTCCTAGTTGCTATGAATCTTCCTGGTATTCAATGACCATGTTTATTTGGATTTCTGAACTTCTGGCAATACCAGGGAAGTTCTCCTCAGTAATTTCCTTGAATAGATTTTTCATTCTTTTTGATTTTTCTTCTTCTCCCTCCAAGAAACCTATATTTTTATTTTGGCTCATTTCATAGTTTCATATTTCTCTGAGTGATTGTTTATTCTCCTTTAATCTTTTTTCTGCATCTTTGATTGGATTAGTTCAAAAGCCTTTAAGCTCTGAGATTGTCTTTAAGCTTTGAGATTCTTCTGCTAGGTCTAGCCTGTTGTTGAAGCTTTCTGCTATATTTAGTAATTCCCTAAATCACTCAATCATTTCTTTAAGTTCTGTTGTGTCCTTGCTTATTTGTCTCTCTCCTTTGTGAGTTTTTCTTTATTTTCATTCATGTCTTGAGACTTTTTTGTTTCTTTGTGTTGGTTTTTAACCTTCTCTTCAATTCCATTCATCTTATTTGCCCACCATATTCTGAATTCTATTTCTGACATTGTGGTAATTTCCATTTGGTTGGAGTCATCTGTTGCTGTGGATTGATTTGATCCTTTAGGGATGTTTAGCTTGTTTCTTCATGTTGCCAGAATTTAGTTTGCTGATTTTTTTTTTTTGAGACAGAATCTCACTCTGTTGCCCAGGCTAGAGTGTCGTGGCGTCAGCCTAGCTCACAGCAACTTCAAACTCCTGAGCTCAAGCGATCCTTCTGCCTCAGCCTCACGAGTAGCTGGGACTACAGGCATGCGCCACCATGCCCGGCTAATTTTTTCTATTTTTAGTAGAGACAAGGTCTCACTGTTGCTTGGCTGGTTTCTAACTCCTGACCTTGAGGGATCCACCAGCCTCAGCCTCCCAGACTGCTAGGATTACAGGCGTGAGCCACCGTGCCCAGTCTAAAAATATGTATATATAATTTATGTACCATAAGATTCAACATTTTCAAGTGTACAATTCAGTGGTTTTAATTAAATAGAATATTTCCAAGGTTGTGCAGCATTACCACTATCTAATTAAAGAACATATATGTGCTTTTGAAAGAGAAAAGGGAACATAAATATTGGACTATTTAGGAAATAGCATTTAGTTTCATATATGTAAATGATTCTTTATGGTGGCAATTTGAAAATGTTTAAAAAAACATTTCTGACTAAAGAGTTTGGACTGTCTGTAATTTAAATGTTAAAGTAATTGGTTGCAAAAAGTTTCTCATGTTGATAGTTCAGAATTTGTTGTGTGACGAGCACGGTAAAGTGAGAGTCAGAAATAATCAAAATAGCAAAGGCTTGAATGATGCTACTCAGTGGCTTGCACATTGCATATGTATTTTATTACATTACATATTTTAACTGAATTAATCCTTACAACCATTCTTTGAATTAATTACTGTTGTTGCCCTCATTTTATAGATGAGAAAAAAAATGAGATTAAGTATTTAATGGACAGTAAGTAGCAGATTCAAGATTTCAGTGGCTATGCGAATCCAGGGTCATTAACCACATTACTGTGGTGTATTTGTTAAAACTAAGAAATCAACATTTCTACCTGGAATTTTTGTTTTTCTTTAGATCACCTGTTAATCTGCCATGAAGCCGATACTTTCTGCTCTATTTTCCAGTGACCCCTTGAAGATCTTTGTAGCACTTCTGGGAATGTGAATAAGATAGTCTTAGGACTGGCAAAGAGAGTCTTAAATATTGCTTCATCCAAATAAATGTTTGGGGAAAAAAACCACCCAGTAATTCCATGTTTTGAATTTTAGAACAGCTTATGATGACAGTGGCAGCCAACATATGTTAGCTTTCAGTGGATTTAGGAGATAGAACATTTAAAATAGTCAATGTCCAACAACCAGTTTTTCCTAATACTTGAAACAGGTTGCTTTTTCATCAAAACACCATGTGTAATGGCTTGAGTTCAGTCATCATTGATATATTTATGAGTGAAAATATAAAATATTTGAGTACTAAAACCATACTCAGCACCATGAAATGCTCATGTTAAGGGGAATGAAGGTACTGAGGCCATTTGAGGCAACAGCACATGTCTCTGCCTCACAGTCTCTGGGATGTACACATAATGAGTGGAACGTTGATTAGATGATGCCTAAAATTATTTTCTCTCTTAAGGGAGAAGAGTTTGTATTTAACGAAATATGTGTTGAGCTATTATGTTTTTCTTTAATATTAATATAAGTACTCTTTCTCTCATTCTAAATTATACTGTTTTTTTTTAGATTTGTTTATGCTTTTTCATTGATGAATGACCAAAATTAAAGTTAAAACAATTCTCTGTTAGCTTTTGCATTACTGATTTCATTTCCAGAGAGATGAATCACTTCTGATTCAGATAAACTCTTAATGCTTACTCTCTGGGTTCTAGATACTACTAGGGTCTTTTTGTTGTCTTGAAGGATCCTGGGACAGACGAGCCTTTTGGGGCTCTGTATAGATAATCCTGGGTAGAGAAATCCCTCTGAATTTAAACCAGAAGGTTTGCATCTGAATGGTTACCGTCTTCTCTGCCTTAATTATATTCAAGTAGCTGTTCTAATATTTGAAATGTGAAGTTTTTCAACAGATGGTTGAATAAACCAATATTAAACTAGGAACCTGGTGGCAAAGACTATCTTACTTGTATTCCCAGAAGTATCTGGCACATTGGCCAGAATAGATTTTTCTTAATGTGTGATTTTAGAGTAGATGTTAGGAAATACAGGGATGATAACTTCTAAAATGGTAAAGGAGGGAAATTAGTATTGTATGGCTTATTCTAAGGTAGTGCTGTATAATGAAATGTATATGAACCATATATGTCATTTAAAATTTCTTAGTGCCACATTAAAACAATCAAAAATAGGTGAAGATAATCTAAATATCTTTGATTTAACATGATATATTATTATTTAAACTTGTTACCAATACATAAGATTAATGAAATGTACTTTTTGATAATAAATCTTCCAAATATGGCATTTTACACTTACAGTATTTCTCAATTCAGACTAGCCACATTTTAAGTACTTAGAAGCTACATGTGTCCAATGAGTAAATGTATTGGATAGTGTAAAACTAACATAGAGTAATTATACTTAAAACAGTCAATGCAGATGTTAAACAATTTAACTATATTTAGATTTCACAAAATTTGCAGTTGAAGTAGTAGATTCAGGCTCATGCTTGTGATCCCAGCACTCTGGGAGGCTGAGGTGGGAGGATTACTAGAGGCCAGGAGTTCAAGACCAGCCTGAGCAAGAGTGAGACCTGGTCTTTACAAAAAATTGAAAAATTAGCCAGGCATGGTGGTGTACACCTACGGTCCCACCTGCCCAGGGAGCTGAGGCAGGAGAATCTCTTAAGCCCAGGAGTTCGAGCTATGATAATGCTATAGCTTTAAAAAGCACGGTAGCCTGGGTGACAGTGAGATTCTGTCTCAAAACAAACAATCCCTCCCCAAAAGTAGATTCACATACCCAAGTTGTTCCAAATATACTCAAAACTTTGTTAGTAGCTGAATTGAGTATCAAGCTTTAAATTAAAAGTTAAGTTGGTTATTATGAAAATGCAGTTTAAAACCATATGATACCACTTCACACTTATTATTAGGATAGTTTTAATAAAAAATGGAAATAGTAAGTCTTGATGAGGATATGGAACTGGTGACTACAAAACATTGTTAATATACTAAATTCCACTGAATTGTACACTTTTAAAATCATTAATTGTATATTACGTAGATTTCACTTCAATAAATAATAACATTATTTAAATGAAATAAAATTAAAAGTTCCATTTCTCAGTTATACTAGCCATATTTAAGTGTTCAGTAGCAATATTTGCTCAGTGGCTTTTGCAGTGGACAGTGTAGTTCTATGGCAGTGTGGTAACCTGCAGCAGATGACACCTTTAAAAAGTGTTATTCATTCTTGGTACTCAGAATATGTGTGGTAAGTCCTTAAATTCTAAGAATGTGGTAACCATTAGATGCTGAACTTTTCATGGTCAGAATCTGTAGCTGTACACTCTTGATGCAGGCTATTTGAGGACCACACCATTCACAAGGTTGTTGTAAGAACTAAATGAAGTACTGATCTCAGAGTAATGGATATGGCGAATTGCTTCTCTCAAGAGCTCCCCAGTAGTGGTCCCTAACCTTTTTGGCACCAGGAACTGGTTTCATGGACGACAGTTCTTCACAGACAGGAGGAGGTAGGGGATGCAGAGCTCAGGCGGTGATGCACAGCTCAGTTCCTAACAGGCCATGGACTGGTATAGGCTGTGGCCCAGGGTTTGAGGTCACAGCCTTAAAATGCTGTGTCTTAGCTGTATTCCTTTGAAGTTATCGCTTTATTTTATTTTATTTATTTTTTGACATAGAGTCTCACTTTCTTGCCCAGGCTAGAGTGAGTGCTGTGGCATCAGCCTGGCTTACAGCAACCTCAGTCTCCTGGGCTCAGTAATCCTACCACCTCAGCTGCCCAAGTAGCTGGGACTACAGGCATGTACCACCATGCCCGGCTAATTTTTTGTATATATATTTTTAGTTGGTCAATTAATTTCTTTGTATTTTTGGTAGAGACAGGGTCTCATTCAGTCTGGTTTCAAACTCCTGACCTTGAGCAATCTGCCTGCCTCAGCTTCCCAGAATGCTAGGATTGCAGGGGTCAGCCACTGCGCCCAGCCTTGAAGTTATCACTTTATATGTATGTATGTCTTGCTGAACACATAGGGAAGCTCTTTCTGTGTAGGGACTGTATCTTATTTATCCTTATACTTGTAATATCTTGTGTAATTCTGGATACAGATAAGTATTTACACTAAAATCTTGAATCGTTCCTCCTTTTTAAAATTTAGTGTATACTGTAGAGTGGGTAAAGATTTTTAATAGCAATGCTGAGGGCGATTACAAGTCCCTGCTATGTCTCTTGTATGTCAAAACAAAGAAAATAATTAACGGCACTATGTAAGGAGCTTATGTGATTTTTATCAGATTCTATAAGCATATAGCTGTTTAGTTTCATTATTAGATTTAGATATATCTACAGTTTGTAAGATGTTTCTAGGTAGGGGTGTGTGTATGTGTATATATTCATAACTGTAGTAAAAATGTGAAGACAGCCTCAAAGAATGGTTGGTTCTTGTCTACTTGGGGCAGATTTAGAAAGACTGTATGAAGAAAATTATGGTTTCTACTAATAGAGTATTGTGTTTTTAGGAACTTAAGACAGTAAAGGTACTTGAATTGAAAGAAAGAGCCTGGGGGTGTGTAGATTGTTTTATGGTATTAGATAAACTCTAATACAAGGTGAACTATCTGGGAATAATGTCATACATGTATTTGGTTTTTAACATGACAGATTTCCATGCTAGGAGTTTGGTTTTTAAGTCAGAATCCAAGTAAATTGAATAATAAATTACTAATAGAAAAGTTATTAGCAATCAGCCTGTGGATTTTGCTATTTGGGGGATTATTTTAGAAAATAGTTTATTTTAATTACTAATATTCATTTGTTAGAAGACTTGCAAAAATTATTTGCTAAGCTCTAACTAGAAATCACACTTACACGGTGATGTCTGAATGTTCTGCTTTCATTGTTGGAATAGCAGATCCTCCAGGTGACTTGGGTAGTTAACCTTTTTGATTTCTTGGTCTTTTAAGTAAAGAAGGCTAAAAAGGCAGTATTTAATGGAATTTGCAGAGGGCCACCCACAACCAATACTTTTTTTTTTCCTGAGACAGAATCTCTCTGTTGCCCAGGCTAGAGTGCTGTGGCATCAGCCTAGCTCACAGCAACATCAAACTCCTGGGTTCAAGCAATCCTCTTGCCTCAGTCTCCCTGGTACCTGGGACTACAGGCGTACACCACCACACCCTGCTAATCTTTACTGTTTTTAGTACAGTTGGAATCTCACTCTTGCTCGGGCTAGTCTCGAACTACTGACCTCATGACCTCAAGCAATCCTTCCACAGTACTAGTATTACAGGCGTGAGTCTTTGCGCCCAGTCTTTGAGCATGTCTTTTTCTAAGAGAGATCTAATAGTTGTTAAAGTCAATATCGAACTTCATTCCTACCTGTTTTGACAATGTAGAACAATAGGGAGGCTGAAGGTTTTGAAGTAGCATTTTGTATCTTAAGATAAAAATATTTTTAAAATCCAGGAATCTAAGTAATTATGAGGATATCAGACTCTTTGTTGCAAAAACAACTTACTGTTCCTGTTATGAACATGATTAATTCAAAACCAGAGTTTTCTGGGAAGAAGATCCCACTATTTTTGTCTTGCATATAATGGAAAGAGCAGTTAACTAGGGAGTCATGAAACTTGAGTTTTATTTTCTTTTTTGTTATTTCTTTTTTTTTTTACCAGAACTCCTGTCTGAAGAAAATAGAGTTTTATTTTCTGGCTTTACCACTGCCTAACGTGTTATCTTGGGTAACTTAGGTTATTTATAAAACGAAAGGGCCATACTAGTCCCTCATGTTTTCTTTCTGGAATTAGTTCCATCGCGCTACTAATTTACTTCTGAAAATACTATTCACTTATTGATATTCTTTTTGTTCCCTTTGCAGCATCACTGACATTCTTTTTCTCTTGTTTTCATTTAGTGTGTTGTAGGTGGCTGCAACGCCAGCTTCGCTTCTCAGGGAGGGCTAGCTCGCCATGTACCCACACACTTCAGTCAGCAGAACTCCTCAAAAGTTTCTAGCCAACCAAAGGCCAAAGAAGAATCTCCTTCTAAAGCTGGAATGAACAAAAGGAGGAAATTAAAGAACAAAAGACGGCGCTCATTACGTAAGTGTTTGCCTTAGAAAATCTGTATGTATTATAGATGGTTTTTGTTGATATCTTGGGATTTTATGGAAATCAACATTTTTATTATACTTCAACTCTGCTCATCTGTTTCTATTAAAAGTAACAAAGAGGACACATGTCCGTCAGTGTTAGAGTTCTATGGCATATGTTTGTAGTAGCTAAGGGAGTATATATGGCCTTCAAATACAAATTGTATAGAATTAGATTTGGGGGGCTACTTTAATTCTATTCTAAATTAAGAAAATTTAAAATATGGCAAGTTGGTGTTCCTAGAAATGTTTTAGAAAATTTGAACATGTTAAAGATAATAAATAATAGTTAAGTAACATATCTACTCCAAAGTAGTGTGTGTGGATAGCAAAAGAGTTTGAATGTAGTCTGTATCTCAGTACCTACAGTCTGTTGTAATATGTATGTCCAACTGTTATATGCTTAATTACCAGATTATAAGATGTATTGTTGATATTTAGGATAGAAAATAATCAGATGATAAGGGTTGTAAATGTTGGGAGCAGGAATCAATCTTTGAAACCCTAGAGCCTAGCACAGTGCCTGCTTCTTCATTTCAGTTAGTTAATTAAATATATCTGAAGTGAAGAAATATGAATGAGAGTATAAATGAATGAAGCTGCCATTGAATGGGAGTCCACTGTAAGGATGAATTAGAAAGGACAAAAAACGGATTGCACCTTACCCTTTTTCTTGGGATTTGATTAAGGTATAGAAGAGACTCCAGACACCAATTCAGAATATAAAGGTAGTCTCTAAAACAGTGAAATCTTTTTGTAAATACAAAGCTATAGTGGACAGATGAACAAACCACAAGTGAAAAATGAGCTTTCTAAACTTCCTTAAGTTTCTTCTTGTTAAAAGAAACATGTTTATTTTTCATCTAGGTTATGGATCCATTTTCCTTCTAACCTCCTTTTATAAAAACAGAAATAAAATTCCAGTCATTTTACTTGACTGTTACTTTGAGTAACATGCAGTTGCACACAGAAAATTGCTAAATATACATTGTGGTACTCAAAACCAAGGATAACTTTCCCACCCATTTCACCTAATCTCATATTATCTTGGTCTCAGTGTATACACAGTAGTCATTAAATTTTCTGACTTTTTCACGTTATGTACTTGGCACCACTTATATAATTTGCTACTCTATTGTAAAGAGAAGATAGATTCAGTTATATACTGAGTTCTTGCTCACAAACAGTGTACCAGTGCCTGCTTTGAAGTATATGTTGCTTTCAACAATGGTGTTTTTCCTAATATTAGCTCGTAACACAGGCTGTGTAGGGAGAGTTGGGGGAGAGAGGTG
Source organism: Mirza zaza (assembly GCA_008750895.1). Classification (NCBI taxonomy): domain Eukaryota; kingdom Metazoa; phylum Chordata; class Mammalia; order Primates; family Cheirogaleidae; genus Mirza; species Mirza zaza. The sequence continues at coordinate 53,627 of VSMD01091266.1, read as the reverse complement.
GTAGGTGAATAAACCTTTCTGTTACCTGTTCTGTTGGGGAGAATGGGGACAATCATAGATTACTTTATGAACTTTAAAAGATCCAAGGCTTTTCACTGTGGGGAGTCACTACTAAGATGGTGCTGTGATTTGAATTGACATGGTTGCGGCTGTTGCAGTTTGTTCTTTAAAAATACACACATCTATAGCAGTGTACTAAAACAATCACTTTTCTGGTCCCTTCCTCATGTCACTCAAGAAGATCATTTTTACTTACCTAGGTAAAAAGTACCTTAGAAATAGTAGAACTGCATGCAACATGAGTAATTTTCTGTTTGGTAACATTAAAAGAATTGTTTTACATACTTCAAAGTAAAGTGGAAAGAATAGTACATTAAATACTTGAAATGCTCTTCACTTAGAGATTTACCAACATGCCACATTTGCTTTATCTCACTACTTAATATACTTTTTTTTGGTCATGAATCCTAAATACTTAAGAATTCATCTCCTAAGATGAATTATTAAAAATAAAGATATTTTTCTGTGTAACTACAACACCATTGTTACACTTAAGGAGGTGGAAATCATAAGTGATTTATTTTCTTCCCTTAATCTGATGGATCATGACATACATCTGATTTGGGGACTATTCTAGTTTGGTACTTTTGATATTTAACAGTGGAGACAACATGGTTAAGGTCTGAATGCATATAGACACTGAAGATTGAGGGTTCCTTTCATTATGGTGAATTTTAAGTGGTAACTTCAGTGTTTAAATTTGAATGAGGAGTAGTTGAATGATAAGTGCTTATCCTTCATAGGAAAAAGCATGTGTTTAGAGAGCATGGAGAAAGTACACATTTTTTCCAATAGCACAGATCTAAGAGAAAGGGGATTTGTTTCTTAGCATTAGGTAAACATTTCCCCCTGAAAAAATATTAAAATACTTTTTTCTTTCTGATTTCCCATTGCCATTGCAGTTCTAGTTTTGTTGGTTCTGCTAGTTTTTTTTGCTAGGTGTTGTTTTGCTTATTTCCTCTTGAGGAAAAATCCAGAGAAAAGAGCTATCTAGGTATATACTATTGAATAAATGTCAGTTGGTGAAATTGTTCCCACACAAGACCTATGGTGGATTGTGTATATGTTCTGAGAACTCTGAATATCATAGTGTGGTAAATCGGCATACATGTGATTCAGAGTATGTTGAAATTCAAGCCATTTCTTTTGTTAGTAAAATTGAATTTTTATTTACAGATCTTGAAAAGTTACATGTGTCAGAAAGCTCTACAAATGTAAAATAATCAACTTATTTTCTTTATTTTGAGCAACTTTTTCATTAGGAATAAAAATAGCACCATTTATAATAATATTTAATGGGGTAAACTTGAAATTTGAAAAATGGTCTTACCAAAGTAAATCTTCAATGTATAACTTCATTGTGATCACTAAGATTGACTACTCTGTGAAGCAGTTTGTTATTTTAAAAAGTTATATAAGCTCATTAATATAAACTATGATTTACCAAGCATTTTTCACATGCATTTGTTTTATTTAATCACAGTTTATAGCTATCACGATAGCTCCATTTTACAAATAAGGAAACAGTGTAATGTAGGTTAAACAGTTTGCCCACAGTCACAGAGCTGATAACTGGTAGAGTTGGGAGTTAAAATTTTGGTGGATGGATTAGCATTCAAAAATGTTTGCAGTTTTCTTAGTTCATTTTTAGAATAGTTATTTGTAATGAAGAAAATACTTGTCTCAACCTTAAAACAATACTACCACTTTGTCAAATATTAATATAGAATGTTTATGAAATTTATTTTACATGTTTGGCCATGGTGAGTTTGAGATTCCAGTGCGGTGCACAGATGATGTTCATTAGATTGTTGAAATGCAGACCTTGTGCTGAGGAAAGATACTGGAGTAAAAGACAAAATTTTATGAAAAATAAAGTAGCTGAAATGTGGAATCATGAGGTCTGAGGTTAGAACCTCACACACCAAGGGGCAGAATTAACCCACATTCACTCATTTGTTGGAATTCCTGCTTTTGTACATCTTTATCTGTCTTCCCAGCTGGAGTCCGTGTTTTGAAAGCAAAGAATATCTTGCATTTAAACACTAGATAAGTACTTACTAATTACTTGTTTCAGTCTTTCTTATTACTTATTTTTGTGGAAAACGGACCATTTGGCTGTTTAGCAGACTGTTATATTTTTCTAAATATTCTTTACCTTTTTTGTGTTGACTTTTTAGCACGACCACATGATTTCTTCGATGCACAAACACTGGATGCGATAAGACATCGAGCCATATGCTTTAACCTCTCAGCTCATATAGAAAGTTTAGGGAAGGGACACAGTGTTGTTTTTCATAGTACTGTAAGTATTCTTTTTTTTTTTTTAATTATATGTAGAGGTTTGCAAAAAAGTGTATTTTGACTTTCACAATCATTTCTGAATTGATCAAAATCTTAAGAAAATATATTTTAACAAAAGTCACAAAACCTTTTGCTTCATTAGTATTTTAAAAGTTATTTGTATTATTGGTTGTAAAGCAGATATTTCCCATAATTTTACATGTTTATGATTAAGCTGAATATTTTAGCCATTAGTTTGAACTATTGAGGAATATTGGGGTGCTCTGACCTTAAGTAAACTAGGTGTCTTTTCTGACCTTTGATTTCCTCATTTGTAAAATTAGAACATTAGCCTCCTTTTAGTTCTAAAAGATTCATCCACATCCCTTTGTATTACATGTACCTCTCCCACCAACCCCAGGGCACACATCCAAAGTTTATGTTAAACAGAAAATAAGATAACATTGATCATCAAATTAAAGCTTTATGAGGGAGAAGATTTTTAATCTGCGTTGTTACACTAATAAATCACAAGTGCCTAGAATCATGCCTAGCGTGTGGTAGGCACTCTGTATATTTTGTTTAATGTGTTGTCAACATAGAAGAAAAGTACCAAAGTTTCAAAAGCAGTAAATACAGTTTTTTGTTGTTGTTGTTGTTAACAAGAAGTTATAATAGACAGTTATTCTTTCTTCCATTCCCTTTGCCATTTTGTGATCGAGTCATTTTTAAATTGGTCTAGTTTGGTTATAGATAAGTTAATAAAGGTAAATTTAAATTGTAAACCAGACTCTTGGTGATTTGAATCCCTGGAAAAGTATATGTTAATTTTGCTGTCAAAATATAAAATATATTAAAGCTAGACATGTGGCTGATGCCTGTAATCTCACCTACTCAGGAGGCTGAGGCCAGAGGATCATTTTAGTCCAGGAGTTCAAGACCAGACTGTTCGGCAATATAACAAGATCCCTGTCTTTTAAAATAAAATATACTGAATTTGGGTTACTTTTATTTTTTGTATTTCAGTTAAAATGCATCACAATTTAAATGTAAAAGGTCATCGTTGTATCTTGTGGTTTGAATCTCTATAGTTCCCATCTCCTTCCCTGCAAGGTTTTCTTGCATTTTCATTTTATCTATGTATAGTCATCCCTCTTTTTCTGCAGGTTCTGCATCCATGGATTCATCTAACCATGGATCAAAAATAATTGGGGACGGTGGGTGGGTGGACATAATAGAAAACAACAATAAAAATAATACAAATTAGAAAAATACAGTATAACAACTATTTGGTTGTATTCGGTCATTTTTTGGAGGGGGTGGGAGACACTGTCTCCCTCTGATGTCTAGACTGAGGTACAGTGGTGCGGTCATAGCTCATTGCAACCTCAAATTCCTGGGCTTAGGCGATCCTCTTGTCTCAGCATCCCGAGTAGCTGGGACTACAGGCATGTGCCACCATGCCTGGCTAATCTTTTAATTTTTGGTAGAGACAAGAGAGTTGGGGTGGGAGGGAATCCCACTGTGTTGTCCAGGCTGGTCTCAAACTCCTGGCCTCAGGCTATCATCCTGCCTCAGCCTCCCAAAGTGCTGGGATTACAGGCTAGAGCCACTGCTCCCAACCTATATTACGTCTTATCTAGAGATGATTGAAAGTATATCAAAGGATGTGCATAAGTTATATGCAGATAACTATGTCATTTTAGATAGGGGACTTGAGTATCCTTGGATTTTTGGTGTCCATGGGTTGAGGAGGGGAAGGGATATCCCTGGAACCAGCCCTACACGGATACTGAAAGATGACTGTATACTTATTTCCCAATTGTATGGCTTTTCTCTTACTTCTGCCTACTTATTTTAATGTATATACTTACTTCCATAGTTCTCCCTCTTCTTTCTTGTTTCTCATCTATCTTGCTCACTTTATTTAGCTCCAAATATGCCACCAATTCTTTTGCCCTTTTTTAAAGCGTAGAAAGCAGTTGCCCACATTTCCGTTTTAAGAATCTGTTGTGCAGGGTTTCCCCAGTATATGTTTTCATTTTAAAGGTAAGGAAATGTTCTATTTGTGTGTTTTTGTGGATAATCACCTTAGGAATTGTAAAGTATTATAGCTACTTACTAAAAAAGGTTGAAAGACAATCTTGTATTTCATTTTTATGTGGTATAACCTCAGTCTAGGTTAGACTGAACTCTAGGAATTGTAATTTTGTAAGATCCATTCAGATTTAATGAGCCAAGAAAATAACCAATAGTGCATTGCATTTACGGAATAAATTTAAATGGAGGCATGCTTGACATAATGTAAGGCAAGTTATTAAATGTGTCATATAAATGAATTTGTGAGTGCTTTTTGTAACCACACAACCAGTGCTGCCCCCTAACTCAAAAGTTTTTGGATGATGAAACTAGGGACTGGAAAGATTGTATTGTCTTTTCTGGTGTGACATAGTATATAGTTGGTCCTCTATCCCCAGCCCATTCATGGGTTCCACGGTGAGAACTCTTGTGGTATGTATGGTATTATTAATGAAAGGAAGATAGAAAATAGAGCAGTAGTCAGGTATCAGTATACTCCAGGCAAGTTTTTCAGTAATTAGGGCAGAGTCACAGATGTTGGAAATTAGCTATGGATATTAGGGAGAGTGTGAAGAATTGAATCAAAGGCAAGAAGGTAGGGGATTAGAAACAAAGGAAAGGGAACCTTTTCTGAGACTGGAAGATGTGAGAGGTGGTATGAGTTTGAGGCAAGGTGAACCATCCTTATTCTCTCTCTCCCTTTTTCTCTTTTTAAGAGATAGGTTCTTGCTCTGTTTGTCAGGCTGGAGTGTAGTGGTGTTAACATAACTCACTGTAGCCTCAAACTCTTGGGCACAAGCCATCCTCCCGCCTCAGCCTCCTGAGCAGCTGGGACTGCAGGCACATGCCACCATGCCTGGCTAATTTTTCTTATTTTTTTTGTAGAGATTGGGTCTCACTATGTTGCCCAGGCTGGTCTTGGACTCCTGATCTCAAGCTATTCTCCCACCCCAGCCTCCTGCATAGCTGAGATTACAGGTGTGCGCCAGCATGCCTAGCATACTTACTCTCTTTGAAATAACATGGGAGATACAGTTTTCTAAATAAGGATGAAAGGGTTGGAAAGGAAAAAAATTACTGGATTTGGAAACCAGAAAGATTTTAAATGACTACTCTGGGAATTTTGTTGGGATTCAGCAAGATTAGGGGCTTGCTCAGCAGTGATCATTGAAGTCCTCCTTTGAAGTTTGAAAACATAGGTTTATGATGTGATAGGTCTGTAATCATTCTGATTTTATTTTTTGTTGTTTGTTTGTTTTTATTTTAGCGTATTAATGGGGGTACAAGTGTTAAGGTTACATATATTGCCCATGCCCCAGTCATTTTTATTTTTAAACAAGTCAGTAAGATGTGGTCATCACTCCTGGAGTATGGCATTAGGGCTAATTTGTTCATTCGCTTAAATATTGAGCACCTGCTGTGAGCCAGGTACTAATGATACAGCAGTGAACAAAACACATTAAGGCAAAACAAAACAAGATACCTGTATTATAGTGGAAGAGACACGATAAACAAGATAGATTAGTAAAATCATAACAACTTAAAAGGAAGTGAGGACATGAGCCCTTTGATTATTAGGGAAATAAGCATTTTAGCCAAAGGAAAAATCAAGTATAACATCCTGAGGTGGGATTATGTCATGTATGCTTGAAAAACAGTGAGCAGACCAGTGTAGCTGGAAGGAATGTGGGAGGAAGGGGGAGTAGGGAGAACCAATTACCTCTCCCAGTTATTTCCAAGGGGGTTTTAATACGCATGGTATAATTTAGCTTTTTTAAATAATACATTTTTATTGAGGTATAATTTATATATAATAAACTGCACCCATTTAAAGTATACAATTCTGGGTTTTGACAGTTGTACTCACCTGGGAAAGCACCCCCACAGTTAAGATACAGAACGTTCCAAGCACTCTCAAAAGTTTCCTGGTGTAGCTTTGCAGTACACCCTACCTCCACCTCCTGCCCTAGAGAACCTTCTCTTGTTTTTTGTGTAGGTTTTAATGTGTTCCCTTTGGTTCCTGTGTTGAAAACAGATTGTCGGAAGTCAAGGGTGGGGAAAAGGGAATTCATCTTTTCATTCTTTCGGGCGAGAAAGTGGCTTGGACTAGAATGGTTCCAGTGGAGATGATAAGTGTTAGATTTTGGCTATCTTTTGAAGTTTGTTCTGGCAGGATCATGGGTAAATCAAATGTCAGGTGTGAGAATAAGAGGAAAGGATGACTCTAAGGTTTTTTGGCCTGGGCAGCTGGCCAAAATGATGGAGTTGCCATTAATGGAGACTGTCAGGCAGATAGGTTGAGAGAGAGGATTGTATCAAGAGCTCTGATTTGGACAAGTGTTGGAGGCCTATAGGGCATTCATTCAGTGGCTCTGCCGCTTAGGCTGGTGGATGTAAAAGTTTAGAGTTCAGAGAGGAGGTGTGACTAGAGATCCCAGTATGGGAGTTTTTTTTTTTTTTTTTTTTTTTTTAGTGTATCAGTGGTATTTGTAGGTATCGGACTGGATGAAATCACCTTGGAATAGAAAAGAGAAGTCTAAGGACTGAGGTTTGGGGCTCACCAAACATACATTTAATGATTTAAAGGGCAATAGATCTGATGAAATGGTGGTCTACTAGGGAGCAAGTATAGGAAATAGTATATAAGGGAATAGTAGTGATGATGCACCAGCTATCATATACCTTTGTTAGAGCAGCTCCTTATGATGAAATCCTTAGGCTCACCTTGGTTCCACAAAAAAGGTGGTGGGGGAAATGAAGGAACTTAAAAATGTAGTAGTGATAATATTAGGAGTCTAGAAAGCAAATAAAAAATATACTCTCAAAATAGTCTATGAAACTGAAAAATTTTCTAGCTATAGAAAACATCCGAGAGGACTTAACATGATACTTATGTATATTTTAAATTAAAAAAAACTGAGTAATGAGTGATGTGGACTGTTATATCACAGTGAAAGGGCACAGGTACCTCAACTGAGGAAAAGTCACAAAGATGGAATGTAAGAATGATTTTTCCTGGGGGTGGAAAGTGAAAGGAAGAGACATACATAATCAGATAAGTTTATTTGGACACAGTAGAAAGGAAAGAAGGTAGGTGAGCAAATTCTCCAAAGTTCCGTAACTGTGAAGTTTTTGAGGAAGGCAAATAGACGTTAAACAGAATCATTTCTGTTAGTAGTCAGAAATGGCCAGTACTAACTGCAAATTCATGTTACCTTGTTATCAAATTAACTTTTATAGGAAATAACCATACTGATAATGTAACAATTGGTTTAAAAAAAAGTGTCAGGTACTATACTGTACAGTTTGCCTAATTTGTCTTATTTAGTTAGTTAATTGCAACATTTTCTTTCAGCCTTTTCCAGAAGAGGTCAGCAGAATCCTAGTTGTATCAGTTAGCTTGCTGTACTTTGTTGGCTTGCATTGTTTTTATATCTTATTTCATGGTAGGGCATACTATTTCATTTTAGCATCTCCAGATTTGTCCTTGGGCTTTTTAGTTAATTTTGTTGCCAAGTCTAGAATTAGAATATTTATTTAACTACAGGTTTATGGCTGGGCAAGGTGGCTCATGCCTGTAATCCTAGCACTCTGGGAGGCTGAAGTGGGAGGATTGCTTGAGGCCAGTTTGACCAGCCTGAGCAAGAGCAAGACCCTGTCACTATTTTAAAAAAAAAAGAAAGAAAAGAAAAAGAAACAAAAAAAATTAACCAGACCATGGCACTCTAGCCCAGATGAATAGAGCAAGACTGTCTGGAAAAACAAAAACAGAACCTACAGGTTTTAATATAATGGAGATAGAAAGAAAGTATTACTTTGTTTAAAGCTCTGCTTTTGCTCAGTTCTGATATATTTTCAGGATGACATTATAATATTTTGTGTTCCGAGTGCTCGGAACTTGGTCAAAAAAACTCCAGATTGAGATTTTTAAAACACTAAAGTGCTAATTTTGTTAAAATGGCAATTGTTAGAGTTATAAGTACCATTTTAAGAGTTATAAAATGCCATTTTGATCTGTTTTTATTTAAGCAGTACCTTAATTTTTAGAACCTGGTAATAAATGGCAAGTATGTTGTTTTTCTTACACTTCTTTTTTAAAAAATTTTTTTTCTTATACATTAAATTTAATTTTATATTCTTTTTTTCTCTTTTTAAACCAAGTTAAGGCTTGAGTGATCTATTTCTTATACACTTCTTTAGGTCTTTTTGTTTGAATTGTTATACCATTTAACTTTGATAGATTCCTTAAGATTGAACCTAAAGACTGATTGGCCTTTCATTTAAAATAAAACCAACCAACCAGAAACAGCAAAAAGTCCCAGCAAACAACAGATGCCTTAGTTGTAAATTAGATACATTTTTCTTCCTAGCAGTATTTTTTCTTTACTGTTTGTTTAAAAATATTTCAACTAGTACATGTTTTGAAAGTCATTTGTTGCATTGTTAGAATTCATTTTATCTTGTGACAAATGAGGGGAAATTGCACATATGTTCAGTGTAAACTGCTGTAAAGTACTTTGTAGGGTTTTTTCAATTTAAATAAAATTACTATTAGAGTAAGCAAAAAAAAAATTTTTAAAGTATTTTAACTAGTGTGGCTGCTTGGTTGGCAATCCAGCTGAACTACAGGCTTAGCAGATAGCAACAAATAGCATTTTTGGTGAATCAATTAATAATCATAATATGGCTTTATTGTTTGGTTATATAAAGCTTTCTCTTTTCCTTTTTTGAAAATATATGATTAAAAGTGAAATTGAGAAAAGGTTTTTTAAAAAATGATGCAATTAAAGACTAAAGGAGTAAAGAGAAGTAGAAGAAAAAGTTGTACACTGTGATCTTGTTGCCAAACAAAACCACCTTTTTGTTTGTAGGATGATATTGCACATAAGTTTTTTTCTTTTACTTTTTTGAGGTTTGGTTTACATGGAGTAGTACAAATTTTGATCGTTTAGATTGATGAATTTTTTACTTAACTATACACCCAATCACATACAAATTTTGGTTTTAACAGTCATAATCATATTGTATAACTGTATCTTTTGATATTAATAGCATTTTTACTTGATTTTAGCATTTGTAAACCTTAATTTTAAATGACTAATATTTCATTATAATTATGTTTGCATTCCCCATTTACTGGAAATATTATGGGTTAGTACTTGTGGTAGACAGTGGATGGACATTATAGTCCACATTCTATGAGGGAAGATAGACACATAAAGCAATCACAATATAGTGTAATACATGCCGAGTAATGACTCAGCATTTTTGAGAAACATACTGTAAAAAGTAGAGACCCTTAATCCATTATTGGAGCTAAGGGCAAGGAAGAGGAGGTGATAACATGTCCTGAAAAGGATAATCCATTATTGGAGCTAAGGGCAAGGAAGAGGAGGTGATAACATGTCCTAAAAAGGATAATCCATTATTGGAGCTAAGGGCAAGGAAGAGGAGGTGATAACATGTCCTAAAAAGGATATTTGTGATTATGTATGAGTATAGGTAGACATTGCACATTCCAGGCAGAGAAGTGCTAAGGAGATGGGAGTAAAAATTTGGTATAAATTTTATTTGACTTGACCAAGACCTGTAGTTTATGTTAATTGCCCAAGTTAAAGTGACTAATAAAAAAATGAAGCATGTATACCTTATGACATTTTATCTGAATGGGTAAATGTATATTCAGTAATTTATTTTATATAGGACCAAAGTCATACTTTGGACTGTAGATGAATTAATCGGGGTTCCCAGTCACATTTCTTGAATAAACCATAGTTGTAATCTATACATGATCAAATGGTTTGCAGTTTTTATTTATTTAAAGTGGAGCCAGAATTTGTAGACAATTGAAAAGCCATTAGAAATAGCCCAATGTATGGATGTTTGAGATTTTATGATTTTTATTCTTAATCTTTTACTGTAATTCTACAGCATATCCTTTTTTAAGGAACTTGACCTTTAGCAAGCCTTCCAAAAGCTGTCAACACAGTGTTCCTAGAAACAAATCTTTAGTTCTACAAGGGTATTTGTTTGCTTCACTGCTATGTGCCCAGCACCCAAAATGGTGTCTGATCTGTGGTAGCTGTTTCTTCTGTAAAACGTTAGTGCTACTGGTGCACAGGAAACCTGGAGATGGAGAGTTGGTTGTTCTGGTAAGTTAGAGGTCAGATGAGAAAATTTCTTCTACATGTCTCATAGTATGGGAAATCATCTTCAATATGAGGCTCGAAGAATTCCAGGCAGAAAAACATGAAAAAAGAGAGGTCACAGAGGCCAGGTCCTGAAGAATATTGTGCGCTATACTAAGAGTGACCTTTTCCTAACTGCACAGGGAACCTATGAAGAGTTTGTCAGGGAAGTAATACTATACTGAATTTGTGCTTTGCAAAAATACAGTCTGGGTATGAATGGAGAATGGCTTTGGGGACTTGAGGGAGAATGGCTTTGGGGACTTAAGGAGGTCCAGAAGATTGGAGACCTCAACTAGTGTTATGACAGCTTGGATAGAGATAATAGGTGGTGAAGTGTACAGTTCATTTTATACGAAACGCTGCCATAGGCGGTATGATACAGAAGTCCCGAAGATAGATTCTTCCTGTGTCATGGAGCTTTCAGTCTTGTGGGAAAGACAAAAGATTGAGTGCTACAAAGCAGGATGTTCTGATGGTAAAGTAATATTTCTTCCAGGATATGAACACCTAAGTTCTTGATTAGAGGCAAAAGTGCCTTTTAACTACAAATGAAAATGATGATTTATGAATCGTTTCTGTGATTTCATATCATTACCAGGTAATAGCTAAGAGAAAAGAGGATTCTGGAAAGATAAAACTTTTGCTTCATTGGATGCCTGAAGACATGTAAGTATTTGAAATACTATGTGTAACTAATAGACTTATGTTTTATTTTTATTAGAATCTTATACATACAGTTAATTTATTAAATTCAAATGAAGACTTAGAGAAATTAAATCGTGCGTACAGCATGTTGAGGTTATCAGGATTAAAGTGATAATCTGAAAGCTCTTAAGTATCTGGCTCAAGTTATAAGGTTCAGAATTTCACCTTTTTAATTGTTTTTAATAAAAGTAGTTGCAACAGTTTTTAATCATTTTAAGGATATGATTATTTTTAGGATTTTTAATGACCTTCAGATAGTATGCAAACAGCCTTAACTGTGCCTTTGAATCATTTATTTTAAAAATTTGTAAATATTTTCCAGCACACAATGAAAAGATATTTAATAGAAAAAGCAGTTGCCAACCTAAGCAAGCCTGTCTCTACTAAAAATAGAAAAATTTAGCTGGCCATGGTGGTTCACGCTTGTAGTCCCAGCTACTGTGTTTCCCCGAAAATGAGACAGGGTCTTATATTTATTTTTCCTCAAGAAGACACCCTAGGGCTTATTTTCAGGGGAGGTGTTATTTTTTTAAATATGGTACAACAATCTACATTTATTCAGATATAGTTAAGTTGTTTTGTAGAACATCATCATAACTCTCCAAACCCCGAATTCCATCCTGAATTTCTTGCGACTCTATTTCCTTTGGAACCATTGGCCCCAGCCTCTCATGTGGAGCAGTAGAGCTCTCATGGGGCAGATGAGAAAGGCTGCTTGTCTTTACCGCTCTGGGACGAAATGCATGGGTTGTGCAGATATGCTGCATAGCCACGCCCATCACTAGGTCTTATTTTTGGGGTAGTGCTTATATTGTGCAAATGCTTAGAAATCCTGCTAGGGCTTATTTTATGGGTAGGTCTTATTTTCGGGGAAACACAGTACTTGGGAAGATGCTGAGGCAGGAGGATCATTTGAGCCCAGGAATTTGAGGTTGCAGTGAGCTATGATGGTGCCACTGCACTCTAGCCTGGGTGACAGAGCTAGGCTCTGTGTCAAAAATAAATAATTTATTAAAAAAAAGGCAATCGGCCAGTTTCCTAGCAGTGATTACATTTTCTCTGAGTTTTAATGCCCCTTTATAGCACTTCTGATGTAGATGTTCCTCAATTCAGATATTTCATATTTAATTTTCCTTTTATCCTTTTTATTAAAATTTTATTTTTATAAAAGGTAATGAGGGTGTATCACAGAAATTCTGGACAAAATTGATAAGCACCAAGAATAGAATAAATTTAAATGAAGGGGATTTCATTGTATATACTTAACTTCAAATATGTGGGTAACATTTGTCTTTATTAACTTTTCTACAATATTGTTTTACCAACTCTGTTCTAAAGAGATGATAATGAGTGTGGTGTGAATTATGAGTTCTTAAATAGATTTGGGGATTTATAATGCATATTAGCATATGAAGTCTGCTTAATTTTTTAAAAATCCTGTGGTTATCAAACTTCCATTTGTATGAAACATCTTCCCAGCCTAGACTGGTTTTATGGAAATGCTACTCTTCATTTAACTAACTCTTTTTTTGATGAACATTAAAGTTAACCATTTTTCTCTACTATTAAGTGGTATGAAAATGTCTATTAAAAGTAGGATAATTTTTAAACGTTCTTTGGTCTTTTTTCTCTCTCATCCCTTTTTTCCTAATGAGTTCGTTTGTTTCATAGTGGTTTTTTTGTTTGTTTTTTTGAGACAGAATCTCACTCTTGCCCTGAGTACAATGCCGTGTGCGGTGGCTTTAGCCTAGCTCACAGCAACCTCAGAGTCCTGGGCTCAAGCAATCCTGGCTCAATCTCCCAAATAGCTGGGCCTAGTGGTGCACGCCACCATGCCCTGCATATTTTTGTTTTTTTTGGTAGAGACGGGATCTTGCTTTTGCTCAGGCTGGTCTTGAACTCTTGAGCTCAAGTGATCCTCCTGCCTCAGCCTCCCAGAGTGCTGGGATTACAGGCATGCGCCACTATGCCTGGCCTCATAGTAGTTTTTAAAAGCTCTTAGTATAAAAAGGTTATAAACACAGTTCTGTTAAAAATAACTTATTAAATTCAAACAACTGTGTATTCCTAGTGTTTTAGAAATAGATTAATCCCAATATCAGAATACTTTTATTTGAATTTCCTTATAAAATTAAATTTCTTTGCACTTAGAATTTTGGTCACGTGTTGTTTTTTTTTTTTTAAAGTGGAGTTTAATCTTTTACTTCTTTCTTAGTAAGGAAACTTCTTTATGAATTTCACTGAGTGAATTCAGGCAATTGCCAGGCAATATGTTCTGATAAGTTTCTAAGTTTCGTAGGCTTTGCCATCAAAAAATTCCTTATTAATTCCTAAATTCATGTTGAAATTTAACACTGCCATTTCTTATTTGTGACTCCACGTCCCACTACTGAGGCTGATGGCTGAGCTTCCTTGGCTTCTGAGAAACTTGTTAACTTGGGTCGCCTGATTAAACTGGCAGAAAAGGCTGGGGAATATAAAGGGTAAATATAAAATTAATGTTATTTTATTGTTGACTTGTTTTTTAATTAATAGTCTGCCTGATGTGTGGGTGAATGAAAGTGAACGACATCAATTAAAAACTAAAGTAGTTCATTTATCAAAGCTACCCAAAGATACTGCCTTGCTTTTGGACCCAAACATATACAGGTAATTTAATTCTTCACTCTGTGTTTTACTTTTTAATTGTAATCTTGTTTTTCTAAATTTTGGGTAAGTTAGGACTTATTTTTAAGTGTTGAATTTCAATACCAAGCATATCTTTCTTTCTGGAGTTTTTTTTGTATGTGAATTACATCACAAAGAGTTAAAAATGGGAGAATCCAGAAAGATCTTACTAAAGTTCATACGCATGTTTAGTTCCAGGCTCATCTTAAGTAGTTTGGATTATAATACACATAGTGATTTGAAAATAAATGCCTTTTGTTTAAGTATGTAATTCTTTTTATAATACCAGACTTTTGTGGACCTGGGAATATATTACATGAACCTTTAGGTATCATAACTGTTTGATTTTTTTTTTTTTTAACTTACTCTGCACCCAAACCAGCTTTTTAAAAGAGCAATTTAAATACTATTGTGTTAAATTTAAAAGAGGTAGCTCAGAGTATCACATTTCTAATAATTTTCTGATCTGACCTTTGTTTTAGTGTACTGTGCTTGTGAAGGTATGGGGGCCTGGGGGAGAAGACACCAACATTTCTATGTGCTGAGTCGCTTTGCTGGGTACTTTACATGTACTTCGCCCTCACGGCAGCTCTGGGAAGTAGCTGTTACTATCGCTCTTACAAATTGGAAAACTGGGGCTAGAGGTTAAATAGTTTCATATGTCTAAGGGTACACAGATAGTATGTGCCTGAGTACTGCCTCTCTCCAGTTATCGTATACCAGGGTGATTAAAAAAGCGGTGAAAATATTAAAAACCAGTTTTTAAAAGGTACTCTTAACGAAAGGATTTTATATGATTTTAAATAAAATTTTAATTTAGTAGTATGTATTTTGCATAAGGATAGGTTGAGAGGAATAAAATGACATAATTGATAATTGCAAATATAAATTTTCACTATCATAAAGGTAATCTAATTTTATAGTAATTAAATGCTTTGTAGGTTCTGTTCATACCATGACTCAACTTTCTGGAATGTTATTCAACATAGCAAGTTTTCTTTAATTTGTGACTGTATTCTGTAAATGATATTCTAACATAATGGGCTTAGACACTTGGAAACATTGAGACTCTTGTGTTTTCTCTATTCCAGAAAAATAAAAATAGAACATCTTTTGATGAAGGTGCTACTAAGTACGATAAAATTTGTTCTTTGTGGAATGAGCTAGATTATCAAGGATTAGAGAATCGAGGGAAATTCACTACCAAAAAAATATGAGAAAGTCACAAGTAACCTCTCTATAAAGAAAACACAATTAAGTATTTATTTACTGTTACCTAATTTAAAGTTTATTTCTGTTGACTCTTTGGAGAGGGGTAATTAAAATTAGCATCCTAAAAAAGTGATGTTTTGAGAGCCACTCTGCCTTTAGACTGGTATTAAACATTTTAGAGGAGTTGACAAAGGGGCTTGAATCTTAAGATTAATCTGTGTTTCTGCCCTACATCCTCCTTCCTTCTTTCAAAGGGGTTTCCTTTCTCACCAAAACAGCTTATTTTTCCTGCTCTTGTGATACATAGAAAGCAATTTAGATATTTTTACTGAAGGTGATTTAAAAAAATATTCAAGCTTAGAACTGATGTCCCAAAGTACATAAGAATAGTTGCATATTCTCAGTGTGATTCTACTATTCTTACTGATTTTATTCTTGGGAAATGAGGATGTTCTTCAGACATATTAGGTACTTCTGTGGATTTACTTTTTCTTAACCTCATCGCTCAGAAATCTTAATTTTGATTCTAAACTTTCGTGCTTCTATTCTGATAATCAGATTTGAGACTACTGTAAAGTGGTATAGAGTCATAGAAGTCCCTGCATTTGCCCTGGTGTAGCATCTTTGCTTAAGTTTCTGGATTTTGACTAAAAAATCTTGTGAAATTAAGAGGGTAAAAACAGTTGTTCTTACCTTTTTTAGGAGAAATAATTTCCTGCTTGTGCACATGTCAAAGTGAAAGCATGGCAGACTTTCCAAAAATGTATTTAACTTCAAAATGAGACTAAAAAGAACATATACTTGGCCCTCTGTAGCAATGATTTCTGTGTCTGTGGATTAAACCAACTATGGATTGAAAATACTAGGAAAAAAATATAATAACATAAATAAAAATTGTTATCCTAACAACTATTTATATAGCATTTACATTGTATTAATATTATAAGTAATCTAGAGATGATTTAAAGTGTACAGGATGATATGGGTAGGTTACTTGAGCATCAACCCCCCTTCCTGTCCTCCATGGATACTGAGGGACAACTATATTTATTTGGGATTTAAACATCAGTTTTAAAGTACTGGTTAAATGTACATGTTAGACTTACTGTTTTAGGAACATGTAAGGCTACATAAACCTACATAATAAATTTATTAAACAGCTATATTATGTAACTAGGTTTGTATCCATTATGTAAAAATGTTTTAGGAATAAATTTTAATGATGGTCTATGATCATCACATTGCCTATATGTTATAAATATCTTTAATGTCTCTTCTGAATGACTCGGTGTGTTTGTTTCATTTGAATAAAAGAAAATTCCTTTTTCTCTTTTTCTAGAACAATGCCGCAGAAGAGGTTGAAGAGGTAAAAAATAAATAAATACATAAAAAGCAAACAAGCGGGGACACCTGCAGTCTTAGTCACTGACAATGGGTTTAGGAAAAGTTGCACATTAGAGTCAACCCCCTTCCTTTTTTTTTTTTTTTTAATCCAGTATTTAGAATAATATTTATGCTTAGTGTAAACATTCTGTGAATGAAGTAGGCTCTTCTGTGGAATATATTAATATATTACTGTATATCCACATTTTCATGGAATGGTACTGTGGGAGACTGAGCAAACACTCTTCTGGCAACTTAGTGGAACAGCTTCTTAAAGGCTTTGCATGCTTGCTGCTTTAAGCTGCTTTTTTTTTCTTCCCTTTAGTGATTACAGTAGTTTACATTGGAAAGAAAACAATTACAACATGTGCCCTTACAAATACCAAAAGCACTGTAAGGATATTTGTCTTGACAGTGTCTATTGATTTGAAGTCATATTAAGAAATACTTAGACAATGAAAATTATCAAGAGATAATTTACCTTTCAATTATGATAAATAGATGTGATTGGTTGCCATTTGTGTTCTTTTGCAGAACTCTGATAAGAAAAGTGTTCAATTTGTATTTAAGCAAACAGTGAACGGCATTTGCAATCAACTAAAAATTCGTCTATCGAATTAGGGCTGAAAATTACTGTTAAAGAGTGTTGCAGTATGTCTGGTGGCCCCCTTTTCAGGACTAGGGCTTTCTCGTGGAGTGCAGTATGTTAATATTTACCTATATAACTAATCTGTTAACGGTTTTTGAAAGACCTCTCTTTCAAATTATTTGAATAATCTTCGTATTTTCATTTAACCTATATGACTCTAATTTTTTTTTTCTGAGGGAAACATTTGGTTTTTGAGTTGTTTTTTCTTGATGTAAGAAAAAATTGTATTTTTTTTAAAAGTATCTTCAAACTGAATCCTTTATGCACCAAAGTTGGTTTTGAAAAGGAAAATAAAATCACTTTCTTGCTTGGTAAGCAAGAAGCCATATGGAGTTTTTTTAACTTACAGAAATGGAAATATGTGTAACTTGTTAGTATTGTATCAAACAAATGTTGCATAGAGATAATAGAACATTGCTTGTAAATAATTCAGCAGATTTGTAATATATTTTTATATTTTGAAAATGTACTGTAGATGTTTTTCTAGAGGCATGAAAGTTAAATGTATATATTATGGTAGAAATAATATTGAAGGATATTGTAATTCACTAGTGCTGCCAGAGGAATTGTTAATAAAGCACCTTCTTTAACAATAAATGTCTTTTGCAGACTTAAGGGACTATGTACTACTGTTAATATCTATAAGAACAAAACACATTGAACATCCTTCCAGAAAGTCTTTGAGGGAGGACCTATACCCATAATAGAATTATGGCACTCATTTCTGACAGTGATCGTGAAATCAGTTATTTCCTTACTGTTGGAAGGACATATTGTAAAGTATGTGGTTATATGCAGTCAAACTGCAGAAAATACTCCTAATTGAGGAGTTTTCACTTTACTACAGTGATATAAAAACCAGCAGTTTTTACACTAAATTTTTTAAATAAAGAATAGACAAAAATATAAAATTTAAAACCTTTGGTTCCAAAATGGGAAAGGTTCCATGATACATAAATCATTTCTCATTTGCTTTAAAAAATGAAAAAAATAAAAATTATAGGAGGCTTTATTCATTAACAATGGGGTAAAGAGCTATATACATGAAATGAGTCTTATAAAATTAAATGAAGTGCAAATAAAAGCACTGCTACTATAAGACATTCTGGAATGGTTGTTTAATAAGGGTATTATTCATATGATCTGTAGCAAATGTGATTTATTTTTAAAAAGAAAAGAAAAGCAGTGTGTTTTCTTACTATTTTTTTGTTTTCTTTTGCTTAAGCACTTCATCAATTGCTTTATTCTGTATCTGCGAAGTAATCTGCAATCTTCTTTGTTCTTTTTAAAATTTGATTTGTTATAAAATTGCCAAATAGAAGTGTTTCAGATATATAGTTTGTACTTGTATTTTTATTTTATTGCCTCATGTTCTTGTAAGTCATTATTAATTGACCGATGATTGTAGACCTTGCTTGAGTATTTTTTCTAATAAAACAAAGCAAATCACATTTAGCTTCAAGTAACAATTCAATTAAGTTTTAAAGTGACATCTGAAACTATTCATCTAGTATTTTCTTAAGGGCACAGTGAATAAATTCATTTTTTCATTGTATAGAAATACTTAGATGTCAATACCAAATTTCATGATTATTGATTAACCTCTGAGTACTCAGTCACTTCTCCTTTTGCTGCTTATCTGATTTTGATACTGTTGGTTTGGTACTATTGATTAACACACCAAAAAGAACATGTAATTAAAATGAGCTAGTTTTTTAACTTGTATGTATACATATACACACACATTCAATTGTGATTGGGAAATAAGTATGAGAATTTTAATTTGTGATGTTCATTTATTAATGTCTACCCATCTACATTGTTCCTCCTACCCTTGAATATGATATATTTTTAATATGACAATTGAAACCAGTCTCTTATTAATTTATGTGTAGTTCAGCATTGCACAAACTGTAGCCCACAGGCATACCCATTTATATGTTGTCTGTGATTGCCTTCTCTCTGCAGTGGCAGAATTGAGTAGAGAGGCCTTACGGCCTGCAAGCCCAAAATATTCACTACAGGTTGAGCATCCCTAATCCAAAAATCCAAGATGTCCCCAAGCTAAAACTTTTCTTTTTTTGTTTTTTATTTTTAGAGATAGGGTCTTGCTATGTTTCCCAGGCTGGTCTCGAACTCTGAACCTCAAGTGATCCTCCCACCTCAGCATCCTAAGTAGCTGGGATCACCAACATGAGCCACTGTGCCTGGTACAAAGTTTTTTGAGCACTGATACGAGGCCACAAGTGGAAAATTGCACACCTAACCTCATGTGACAGGTTGCAGTCAAAACTTTGTTTCATGCACAAAATTATTAAAAATATGTAAAATTACCTTCAGCCTATGTATATAGGTGTATATGATGCATAAATGAATTCTGTTTTTAGACTTGGGTCTCATCCCTGGATACCTCATTATATACATGCAAATGTTCCAAAATCTAAAAACTATCCCAAATCCAAAACACTTGTAGTCCCATGCCCTTCAGATAAGGGATACTCAACCTGTATCTGGTCCTTTAAGAAGTTTGCATATCCTTTGTCTAGTTGATAAAATTTTTTGAGAAATAAACATATAGTTTGCATTTTAATATGATAATGTTGCTCTTGGTAATACACCAGTACATTAAGTTTCAGTGAAAACTGCTTAATATACTTTACAGTAAATACTGCCATATTAGGTACTTTCAACAAATGGTGGTTTTGGGAAACTTTTACATTGGATTTCTTAATGGTTACTAATAGTCCGCTGTCTTCACCATTAGTGTTTTTGTGTTTTGTTTTATTAAACAGGACTAAATGAGATTTTGTAAATTAGATTATGTTTAAACCATAAGGCACATAATGCTTTATCTAAAAGATCTTAAAGTGGAAAATATTGTAAAATTTAAAGTTGTTTATTTTTCTAATAAACTTTTTCATATATACATTTTCCCTAAAATGGACACATATTACTTCTGAATTTCAGATGAAAGGAAATTAAAATGGACAGTAATTATCTCTCAGTGCATATATCAAGATTTGTTTTACTCATTGAAAGCTTTGATAATCATGTCAATAAACCTTTGGCTTTAAAGCTTTTTTCTCTTTTTACACATTAATAAAATGTTTTAAGTATGCAAATACTTTTAAAAAGATAAAATTTGCCACAGTTGTTTTTAAAGCATTTTTTATTGTTTGCTCTTTGAATTCTTTTCTTAATTAATGGTTAACAAAAGTGTTAGATTTTGAATTAAATATAAAAATGGGAAAATATGAAGTATTAAAAATACTTGGTTGGGGGACTGTTAAGTCACAAGGTTAAAAAAAAAAGCCGAAGCCTTTAATACACCTGTGTAAATTCTCTAAAAGACAAATTCTTAGTTTATATAGATTACTAATGCAAAAATTGTTATACTTGTCTATATAATAAGGCCTGGAGGCACAGACCTACAAAGAGAAGCATATATATAGTCTATTTATAAAGAAGTAAAAATGATGTGTTATTTGAAATTTTTTTTGAAAAAGTGGCACATTTGGGGATTTTTAGTTAAATATTTTTGTATTCTAAAAAATACAGAGTATATTTTATAAAAGGATAAACATTTTGTTGGAAAATTTTATGTGTACATGTTTTTTAATTCTTAAGGGATCTTGTGACCTGGTGAACGACATTTTGCAATTCCAATACTACAGCTTTAATGTTAAGTTTGCTGGTTTTGTTCTTAGAGATTAGAATATCTTTTCACTTCTAATGGTCATGAGGCTCTGTACCTTTAAAATGTAACAAAATGTGTTTTCACTTTTTATCTTTTAAATATTTACATAGCCTAATTTCTTGAATCAAGTTTGCATGATATATATAACTCATGGTTCTGTTAATCTGAAAATTATAGAGGACTTGTAAGCAGGTTAGAGCAGGAATTTTCACCCAGATTTTTGTTTCCTGGGTTAGCATTCCTCTCATTATACCAAACTGCTTCTCACATTGTGAGAGCATGAATGTACATTGTAGTGCCATCATGAAGTTGTGTTCAGTGTTGCTGCCATAGCCAGTCCCTGGCGTGATCATATATTCCATGATATAGTCTCTAAAATATTTGTCGAGTGAGTATTATGGATGAGAACTTGTTATGGTAAAATATTTTGGAGAATTACAGAGATAAAACACTACTAGTAGGGTTGAAGTTACCTGACTTAAGCCATGTTCTGTTATAATTGGTATAAAAGGTTATAATTGTTATAAAAGGTTTCTGTCAGAAACCTTTTCATAAGAACCTTTTCAAGTGACCATGCCTCAGTTTGTAGAGACATTCTCAACATAAAGGATTATTAGTGTTAAACATCTTTACATACTCAATTGTAATCATTCTGGTTTATTTAATGTCATTAAAAATACTTGCATTTGTTAGAGCCCTTTTTAATAAAATAGTAAGCCCTTTATGATGCAAATAACATTTTTAAGTAATACTGTTTTCAAGGAGTTATTCAGTATTTGGTTTCTTTGAATGTTTTGTCTTGCTTCCAGAGCATTGCTCCCTTCAGAGGATTTTTTTTTTCTCTTCTGTATTTATATGCTTCTGCTAAACCTACATTTTACAAATCTTACAGATTTACTATGAAATTGCCATGGAATTATATGTTTTTGTTAAAACTGTTCCACACATTTATATTCGGATGCCTAATGGGTCTTGTTTTTGTGTGCATAAGATCGTTATATTTTGGGGTCTTTTTCTTCTTAGAAAAGCAAAGTTTTGGGGGGATAGTGTATAGCTAGAGAATAGTATTATAAATCCATGAGAGTTTACTATTTTTTAAATTTATATTTATTTTATATAAAATTAAAGTTTTTTTACTTAATTTATTTTTTTCTTTTTTCTTTTACCAATTGTGAAGTTATTCAAGAGAGTTTACTCTTGAGAGCTGAGCCCAGTGCAAGTAGTTTATTATAGACATCATTGAGCATTGTGGGAGAATGGGTCATAAGGTGCCTAGCTGTGTCCTCTTGAATGTCATAAATTAAAGGGTAGCCTAGTTGGTTATCTTTTTAATGCCTGCATAAATGTCAGTGTTAGTACAAGTTATGTTATTTAAGTTTCTCTATCTCTTCTGTCCATATATGTCCTTCCCCAAATCACCTGAAAGATCTGATTTGTTTTTTAAATGTAATCTGAGCAAGGCAGCAGTTATTTCAAAATTTGTCCTATCAATAGTGTGTGTGTGTGTGTGTGTGTGTGTATATTTTTTTTTAAGACAGTGTCTCACTCACTCTCTTGCCTGGGCTAGAGTGCCATGGCGTCAGCCTAGCTCACGGCAACCTCAAACTAATGGGGTCAAGAGATCATCCTGCCTCAGCCTCCCAAGTAGCTGGGACTACAGGCATGCGCCACCATGCCCGGCTGATTTTTTCTATTTTTAGTTGTTTGGCTAATTTCTTTCTATTTATAGTAGAGACGTGGTCTTGCTCTTGCTCAGGCTGGTCTCGAACTCTTGACTGCCTGCCTTGGCCTCCCAGAGTGCTAGGATTACAGGCCTGAGCCACTGCGCCCGGCCTCTGCCTATATTTTAATTTGTTAAACTAGTGCAGTGCTATCACTTACCTAATAGGAATGCTTTGAGGTTCACATGAGACATGGATCATTTTATTGAAATCACATGGCTTAAAGAGTGCAATCTCAATCTTTATATCTTTACTTGGAATTCCAATACCCACTATATATATGGTCTATTTTTGTCATTGAAAGACACCTCGTGCAGGTTTCTTAGTTTTTTCTGATTATTCTTGAGTCATAAAAAGCGCTCCAATCATTTGAAGTCCAAAAATCTCGATTTTAACAGTATTAATTTTAGTAAGTATCTTTTAATCCATTTAAGTTATACAGTTAGATGAATTTTGAAAGATGTGTATGTAATCACCAACACAGTCAAGATACAGAACATTTCCATTAGTCCATCCTTTTCATCCTCAGCCCCTGGCAACCACTCATCTACTCTGTCACGATAGGTGGGTGTGCTTTTTCTAGAGTTTTATATAAATGGAATCATACAACGTACACTGTTTTGTGTCTGGTTTCTTTCAGCATAAATGACTGAAGTGCGTCACTAAATGCTGTAAAATGTGTACATTTTCTCCTTATATAGTAATACTGAATATAGTTTTTTCCGTATTTTTTTTGCTATTTATATTTGAAATAGGTATTAGAGACACTAAAAATTATCTGAACTCTTGACTTCAGCTTACTCTTTAAGATTTGCTAAATAAAGACCTCTTATTCTGGATTGTGGTTGGGCGGCATTATTGAAGGCTGTCTTAAAAATGAATTCTTATCCTGTTTCATAGTTTATGTCAGTTTTTAAGATAGTTGTATGGCTTAGGATGGAGGTCTTTGTAGGCCTATATATTAGAAATGTTAGATCAAGTACTTCTAGGAAAGAAACTTGTTGCTGTTGTACTACCAATGTCATGAAGTTAACTTTTAGTCTACAAAATTATAAAAATCATAACAGAAGCAAAATCTTATAGATCTTAGAAATACATTTAAAGACTTTCCAAAAAAGTGATTCTCGGGCTTTACCCAAATGCAATAAAGTGAAGTGTACATAGAAAAATGTACTCATTCAATATCAAGCACCTGCTAAGTGCAAGGTACTGAACTGCTCCAAATGCAGATCCAGCAGTGAACAAAAACATTTTTGATCTCATGTACCCCAGAATTTGTGTGGATGAGGATAAATGTGTAAAATTATATGGTGTGTCATGTGTAAATGATACAAAGAAAGCATGTGGAAGGAGGGAAGGGAGTGAATTTGTGATGCAATTGTAAGTAGAGTAGTTGCTAAGGCCTTACTGAGCAAAGCCTGAAGGAGCTGAGTAAGAATCTGTACGGGTATCTGAGGTAAGAGAATTCTCAATGAACAGCAAGTTATAAAGACCCTTGAGGCGAGTGCATTTTTTCTCGCCTCATTAAAATATCTATTAGGTTCTTAGACTTTCCAAGCATGATCCCAGGTCCTGAAGATGCTGCATTGATTGAACAAAACATTAAAAAATAATTCTGGCTTTTAGCGTAACATTTCATCATGCTTAGTGTACTGTAAGGCTGACGTTGATATGAAAAGACTGTCTTTTAGGCAATGGAAAACCTTGGGAGGGTTTTGAGCTGAGAAATGTGATCTGAATTATGTTTTGAAAGGGTTACTGTGACTACTCTGAAGAATTAGCCATATTGGAGCAAAGACAGAAGCAGGAAGAGCAGTTAAAAGGCTATTTAAAAATCTGTCGTGGTGGGGTGCAGTGCTTAGCACTCTGGGAGGCAGAGGTGGGTGGATCGCTTAAGGTCAGGAGTTCGAAACCAGCCTGAGCAAGAGCGAGACCCTGTCTTTACTAAAAATAGGAAGAAATTAATTGGCCAACTAAAAATACATAGAAAAAATTAGCCAGGCATGGTAGCACATGTGTGTAGTCACAGCTACTCGGGAGGCCGAGACAGGAGGATCGCCTGAGCCCCAGGAGTTTTGAGGTTGATGTGAGCTAGGCTGATGCCATGACACTCTGGGCAACAGAGTGAGACTCTGTCTCAAAAATAAATAAATAAATAAATAATCTGGCTTGAACCAGAATGGGTGGTGGTTAATGGTTGGTTTTGCTGTGAACCTAAAAGTGCTCTGAAAAATAAAGTCTATTTTTAAAAATTGTGGTTGGAATTCTCTTGAAGGTAGATTTGTTGATAGTTTAGATGTAGTAGAAGAGAGTGGCAGGGTTGACTCCAGGGTTTTTGGCTTAAATTACTGGTAGGATAGAAGTGATACGAAAGACTACAGCGTGGAGAAGGTGTTGGCAGCAGTGAATTTAGGAATTAAGCTTTGAATGTTTTCTACTTGAGATGCTTCTTTGATATCCAAGTGGGGGTGTCATGAGTTAGAGATTTATGGTGGAAATAGTAACAAGTAAAAGACTGAGGCTGTATTTTACATATTTTAAAAATCTATGTTAAACATTGGTAAGTTTATCATTTCGCCTCCATTGAAGAATTCATAAACTGCTTGTTAGTTTGGACCTGAAGGAGGGCAGGACCCTGGACACTTTTGGAATAAACAGCAGGGATTTAACCTAAGACCTAGTGGAAATATTCTTTGTGATCGGCTCACCAACTGCCAGATGACAGTGGTAAAGAATGATTGGTTCAATTACTGGCGATTAAAAATTTAGGAACAGAAAAACAACTGCTTATCCTTTATTTCCTGTGTACAAACATCAATTTAAATCAGTCCTAAATTCTTTCAGTAATAAAGGAGGATAAGTAAGTCATACCATCACTTAGAATAAGAGGACGTTTATCAAACACCAAGCGTCAGAGTCTTCTGACTAGGTAAGAAACATTAACTCATTTAATCGTCTTGAAAACTCGTCCCCATTATAAAATGGGGAGGAAACAAGCACGGAGAGGTAAAGTAACATTGCCGAGATCACACTGAGGAAAATCTCTTGGAGAATTTTCAAATGATATCCCAGAGGAAGTGAATTTTCACGATGTTGGACAAGGTGAACTTTGCCTGAAGAAATACCATTTGCAAAAAAAAAGACAAAAGTTTACTACAATTTTGTAACTAGTGCCCACCATGTGCTTGGTACTTGAAATAGTAATGAGTAAGGTGTCGACACTTTGCAGATTTGAGCACAGGGAGAGGATGGTGATTTGAGCATGATTTCTGTGCGGTGTGAATGCCACATTGGAGATATGCCTGGAGTAATGTGGACGCACAGAGAACACTTGACCCAGCTCTGGAGCATTCAGGCAGGCTCCTCTCAGAGGAGAACTCCAAGAGTTGCCTTCCAAAAAAGTACATGGGACTTAGTGATGGAGAATGGAGAGGAAGATGGAGTAGTTTAAGGTGGGGAATCTCTGCTGCAGAGGTGGTGGGAAGTGAGTCTGAAGAGGTAGGAAGAACCAGGGTTGACGGCCTTGTTTTCCATGCCTCAAAGCATGGGCTTTATGTGAAAGATTTATGGGGAACCATTTAAGGTTCTATTAGGGAATGGATTCGTTTTGATGATGTGCTAGGAGATTGTTGATGGACGGACTGGTTAATCCAAAGGCTGCTGCTCTCTGCCTTGCTCTCCATTGAGGGGAAAACATGAAAAGTTGTTAAAAACTTTTTAAGTTTTCCTGAAAAGTAATTTTTTCAAGATTTGAAAATACTAGAATTCATTGCTGGGGAAATGTTTTCTTATTTTACAGTTCTTAAATACGTTATCTATTAAATCAGACTTGCTTTGAGGTAAGATTGGGGCATTCTTTTACTACCTTACCTTACTCATGAAGGCACTGAGCTTTCTAGCTGTGTGTTGGTCTGGCTGTGCAAACACATGTTTTTTTTGTGTGCGTGTTTTTTGTTTTTTTTTTTATGTGAGATGTGCAAGTCCTAGAGAAACAGTGTAATAAATTGCCCTTTTTATTTTATTTTTTAACTTTCAACATCATTCAATGAAAAATTGCCCATTTTATCTTTGTGAGAAGTAAAACATCAAAAAATCCCTACAGCACTAAAAAAAAAAATAGTCTTTATGGTATGTCATATTCAAGCTGGCATGCATGTCTAAGTCCAGCCTACATGTATTTCCAAACTGGGGAACAATAGCCTTGCTTTCATGGACTGAGCCAAAATTATTTTTTCCTTCTAGCATTATGTCTTATTTTGTGACATTGTGCAAATTATGTAGGAACTTGGCAACATAGGGCATATTTCCTGAAATAGAGCATGACATTTGGCATAGAAAGGTTAGTTGATATTTATTGTTGATAAGGAAATTTGAAAATGAGACATGTATTCTAAGTAGATTTAACAAATATCAAATAATTGAAATTTTATCTTTGCCAGAAAAAAAGGGGGAGGGGGAGTAAAATGCAGAAGTGAATTCTAGTAACAGATATGTGTGTACTAGCAGGTTTGCCTTGGATGCAAGGCAAATCTTCTATGAAGATTGGAGATTGAGGTACTTCTAGAAGCCACTTTCTGGAATTGTTTCATCCATCCTTTGGAGAAAATATAAAACTGTTAGTTTGATCTCTTACCTTTTTATCCCACCTCCTCATTCAAAAAGATTTCATAATATAGCAAGATAACATTTCTAAAAAAACTAATAAAAATAAGGAAAGATTTAAAAGGAAATCCCAGCAAGGGTGATTTCCACAAAGTGCATGCTCTTAAAACTTATACATCTATTAGAAGTTGGCTATAAACTCATTAGCTTTAAATTCATGAAGGAGTGAAAATGTTGCAAGATTCATGGCACTTATAACTGGCTATTAAGCATTTAGAATTAGCTGGACAGTAGGCTAGGCGAATTTGCATATCCTTCACATTAATACTTGTAGTTTATGTATGACATGTAGGTTTTACTTTTTATTTATTTTTTTGAGACAGGATCTTGCTCTGTCACCCAGGCTGGAGTGCAGTGGCCTGATTATAGCTCACTGTAGCAGTTCAAAAGTTCAAATGGTCCTCCTGCCTCAGCCTCCCTAGTAGCTAGGACCATGAGCATAAGCCACCATGCCTGGTTGATCTTTTTTTTAAGGTCTCGCCGTGTTTCCACTCTCCACTCTATTCAAAATACAGGAACACAAATAAAGAAAAAGGAGGATAAAAGGAATCAAATCATCTTAGGCAGTTTTAGCTGCTATAACAAAGTACCATAGACAGGGTGGCTTATAAACAACAAACGTTTATTTCTCACAGTTGTGTAGCTGGAATGGTTGGGTTCTTGTGAGGGCCCATCCTCCAGGCTGCCTACTGTCTTCTCATTGCAGTCTCACATAGTGGAAAGACTATGAGGGAGGGCTTCATTCATGATGTACTTACCTCCCAAACCCCCCCCCCCCATTACTGTCACAAGTTTTGGGGGACACAGTCTATAATCTTCTGTCCTTGTCTCCCCTGCCCCAAATTCATGTTCTTATGTGCAAAATACATTCCACTTCAACAACCTCAAAAGTCTTCATTTGTTCTGGCATCAACTCTAAAGTCTAAAATCCAAAGTCTCATCTAAATATCATCTAGGCCGGGCGCGGTGGCTCACGCCTATAATCCTAGAGCTCTAGGAGGCCAAGGTGGGAGGATCGCTCAAGGTCAGGAGTTCAAGAGCCTGAGCAAGAGTGAGACTCCCGTCTCTACTAAAAAAAATACAAATGAGCGGAACAACTAAAAATATATAGAAAAAGTTAACCAGGCATGGTTGTGAGTGCCTGTAGTCCCAACTACTCGGGAGGCTGAGGCAGGAGGGTCGCTTGAGCCCAGGAGTTGGAGGTTGCTGTGAGCTAGGCTGACGCCATGGCACTGTAGCCCAGGCAACAAAGTGAGACTCTGTCTCAAAAAATAAAAAGTACTGTCACATTGTGCATTAGAATTTCAACATATGAATTTGGGGGGACACAGTCTTATGATCTTCTGTCCCTGTCTCCCCTGTCCCAAATTCATGTTCTTCTTGTGTGCAAAATACATTCCACCTCAACAACCTCAAAATCTTGATTTGTTCTGGCATCAACTCTAAAGTCTAAAATTCCAAGTCTCATCTAAATATCATCCACTTAAGATACGGATGAGAGTCAAGGTCTGTTTCATCCTGAGGCGAACTCCTCTTCATCTGTGAACCTGTTAACCCAAACGAGTTATGTGTTTCCAAAATACAATGGTGAGACAGGCATAGGATAGACATTCCCATTCCAAAAGAGAGAAATAGGAAAGAAGAAAGGGGTGACAAGTTCCAAGTTTAATTCCAAATCTAACAGAGTGAATTCCATTAAATCTTAGATCTTCAGCATTCTCTTCAGTTCAGTGCTCCACCTTCTAAACACATGGGTGGTGGTCCCACCTTCTGAACCTACTGGGGCAGAAGTGTCACCTTCTGGACCCCTTGCAGTGGGTCACTCCCACAGGTTGGCAGGGCACTGCCCACTCTGGCTAGCTGTGGTGGCCCCACCTGTGCCATGACCCCACCCGCCCCCAGGGCTCTGCTGGGTGTCGATCTTGCCCTTTGGAATAACGTGAATTTCAATTCAATATGTTAACTTGGAGGGGGACACATTAAGTCCATAACACAAATGAAGACCAAGAAAATTCACTAATTCGATACGTACTGAAACCCTACTATGTGCAGCGTTCGTTCTGGGGATACAGCAATGAATAGAAGGAAAGACCCTGCTCTCTGGGGACTTACATTCCGGTGGCAAAGTAAGGGACAAGACTATAAACCAATAAATACATGAAGTCGGTGATAAGGGCTGGGGAGGAAAATAAAACAAGCGAGGGGCTAGAGAAAAGTGGGGTGCTATTTTAGTGAGTGGCGTTAGGGATTCTTTGCGAGGTGGCACGTTTGAGCAGGGACAGGAACAGCGTGAGGCAGGCAGCATAGAGCGAGCACATGTGGGAGAAGCGTGTCCCAGGCAGATGGCGGAAGTGCAAAGGCCCCAGCTAAGGGGGTGGGCTGGCCGTGGGGCACAGAGTACAGCACAGGGGGTCGTGAAACTTTTCTATAAATCCAGTTGTGTAACTAGTAAATTTGGAGGCTGGCAGCGGGGAGGCTGCTATAAGGGCTGTGTCACAACTACTCGTCTCTGTCGTAGTAGGAAAGCAGCCATAGATGTCACGTAGACAAATGGACATGGCTGTGTTCCAGGAAAACTTAACATTTACA
Source organism: Mirza zaza (assembly GCA_008750895.1). Classification (NCBI taxonomy): domain Eukaryota; kingdom Metazoa; phylum Chordata; class Mammalia; order Primates; family Cheirogaleidae; genus Mirza; species Mirza zaza. Next base: position 23,729 of record VSMD01091266.1, on the reverse strand, counting down.
GAAACAGGCAGTGGACCAGATTTGGCACTTTGGCCGTAGTTAGCAGCTTGCTGATAGGTCTCACAAGCCACTGGAAAGCACTTTGGGATTTTATTCTAAATAGTTTTGTGTTTTTTGAGACAGACCCTCACTCTGTTGCCGGGCCAGAGTGAGTGCCGTGGCGTCAGCCTAGCTCACAGCAACCTCAAACTCCTGGGCTCAAGCGATCCTCCTGCCTCAGCCTCCCGAGTAGCTGGGACTACAGGCATGCGCCACCATGCCCGGCTAATTTTTTCTATATAATTTTAGTTGGTCAATTAATTTGTTTCTATTTTTAGTAGAGACGGGTTCTTGCTCTTGCTCAGGCTGGTCTCGAACTCCTGACCTTGAGCGATACACCCTCCTCGGCCTCCTAGAGGGCTGGGATTACAGGCGTGAGCCACCTCGCCCAGCCTTTATTGTAAATATGATCGGAGTCATTGGAAGGTAATAAACAGGTGAGTGAGGGGGTAGGACTTATTTTCAAAGGGTTACTGCTTGCTTTGTGGGGAACAGAACGTATTCTGCACACAAGTGGAAGCAGGGAAGCTATTTGGGGTTTCTCATGAGCCTGGAAAAAGGTCCTGGTGGCTCTAACGGAGGAAGGAGCAACGGAGTTGGCAAGAAGGGGTAATACTAGATGTATTGGAGATGAAGCGCGTGTGTGTTTGTCTGTCTGGGGCTAGCCAAAGGTGACTCTCAGATTAGAACAACTGAGTGAAAATCTTACCAGTTTGGGGACAGCTTCACAAGAATGAGCTTTGGTGGAGAAATCAGGTTTGCTTAAGGCTGAGATGCCTATTATTAAACATGTAAGTGCCAGAAGTGAGTGAGTAGGCAGTCAGATATATTCTAATTCTCTTTCAGGGAGAGAGGAGAAAGTGTGAAAAATAATTATCTGGAAGAGTGAATGGAATAAGGGGAAATGTATTAATAATAGAAATACTGGACAGCTCGGAAATAACACATGAGATTTGTCGTTGTAAATTTAAAGTGAGAGTAGATGCCATTGTGTGCTTTTTATCCCCAGTCAAAATGAGCTGTGTGGGAACAGCTATGGAGTAGGTGGAGAGTTGGATTTAACTAGAAGTGGGGTTTTATTAGGCAGGTAGAGTGAAGGGAAAGAGGTCCTAGAAAAAAAGTGTGTCATTAATCACTTAATCAAACTTAAAAAAAAAGTGTACCAATTTGGGGGAGGAGGAAGTGAAGTCATGGCAGTGAGACAGTGAAAAATCAAGAGAGTGTAGTAGATACTGGTGAGGTCGCAGAATTGTTGGACTCGTTACTAGAGGACGTGAAATGGAAAGTCAGAGAGGGATACTTGGAAATAAGATTTTGTTCATGATACGTTAATTGCTAACACAGAGATCCTACATGTGACCACGAGAATAGGTGACTGAGGATGTGATGGCTGGCTGTAAGGAAGTTGAGTACTGAGAGGTCAAGTGTGGCATTAATCCTCTTCCGTGCAGTTCAGAATCACTAAAAATATTCATAAGAGTTGTAGAGATAAAGACAGTAAGTGTCCTGACACTTTGTTTAAAAGAAAGAAAAAAGAAAAAAAGAAGAGAGAGACACTGAGCTTGAGGCCGGGCGCGGTGGCTCACGCCTGTAATCCTAACACTCTGGGAGGCTGAGGCGGGAGGATTGCTCGAGGTCAGGAGTTCAAGACCAGCTTGAGCTAGAGTGAGACCCCATCTCTACTAAAAATAGAAAAAATTAGCCGAGTGTGGTGGCACGTGCCTGTAGTCCCAGCTACTGGGGAATCTGAGGTTAGAAGGATTGCTTGAGCCCAGGAGTTTGAGGTTGCTGTGAGCTAGGCTGACGCCATGGCATGACACTCGCCCAGGCAACAGAGCAAGACTCTGTCTCGAAAACACAAAAACGAAAACAAAAAAACACTCAGCTTGGAAGCAAGTGCAACCTCTTCAGTGGATGTGAATGAGCCCATAGTGCAAACTGCATTGGTTTTGTGGTTGTAAATTTTCGGTCTTCGTCAGATGAGAAATAACCGATTCAACTTTTACTAGGTGCTGTACAGCAACTCCTAATCATGGATGAAGGAACATTTTGGCCATGATTAGGAGGAAGTTTTCAGATAGCTTTTGTTTTTTACCCATGCAAAATCAGATAGAAGTAAAGAGAAAACTTAGGGTAGTATTGGAAACATTGATGAAGAGACCTCTAAGTTTTTGCCAGTCTTATACATATGAAGTATTGAATAGAAGATTATTTTTTTAGTTCTAAATTATAGTTTCAGTGACAAGACCCAGCCAGACTGGATGAACCTAGATGAGATTCTATAGCATATCTAAAGGACAGCTTTCCCTTTTGGTTTACAGGATTAACTAATTTATAAAGAGGACACATGAATATAATCTGAATTTAAGTTGTGTAGGCTTTTTATATTTTTTTGGAGAAAACAAGTCCAGATTTCAGAAGAAACTATAGTACTCTGACAGGCAAAGTTTTACTCATAATAGCAGCTGAATAACATACAAGGAAAAATGATGTTTTCATTTTTAAGGAAAAATGATGTTTTCATTTTTAGCTGCATCAGTTTGTATTTCTATTTACTTAAGCCTCTTGTTAGAAAAACACAAAATATTAAAGTGATTCTTAGACAATGAACTGTATTTTGTGAAAGTATCAAAGCATTTCCTTGAAATTTTTCTAAATATGAAAGTAATTGGATATAGGAATTTTAGGACATACAGACAATAAGAAATAACTCATAATCTAATCATGTTTTAATAATAAATGTTAATATACTAGTGTATGTATATATATTAGGATATTTACTTTTGGTGTATGACATTTTTTTCACCATTGGGTTAGTAACATGTAATTTGCATGTCGAGCATCTCCACATCATTGGACTCCCAATGGTATTCCATTGTGTGTGTGTGTGCTACCCTTTAGTTAGCAAGTCACCTATTGTTGAATATCTTAGTTTCAGTGTTTCCTAGTACAAATAAAGCTTTCACAAACTTTTTTTTTTTTTGACACAGTCTCACTCTGTTGCCCCGGCTAGAGTGCTGTGGCGTTAGCTTAGCTCACAGCAACCTCCAACTCCTAGGCTCAAGTGATCCTCCTGCCTCAGCCTCCCGAGTACTTGGGACTACAGGCATGCGCCACCATGCCCAGCTAAGTTTTTCTATATATTTTTACTTTATTTTTATTTTTATTTTTATTTTTTACATTAATTTTCATGGGGGCAAGAAGGAATTTTTCTATATATTTTTAGTCGGCCAATTAATTTGTTTCTATTTTTAGTAGAGACGGGATCTCGCTCTTGCTCAGGCTGGTTTCAAACTCCTGATCTCGAGCGATCCGCCCGCCTTGGCCTCCCTGAGTGCTAGGATTACAGGCGTGAGCCACCACGCCCGGCCCATAAACTTTCTTGAACTGAAAACTTTGAGTATGTATTTGTTATTTCCCTAGATTAAGTTCCTACAATGGGAATTATTTGCTCAAAGAATAGAAACATTTTTAGTTTTTGGTGTCTTTTGTTATTTTCTTTCTTTTTTTTTTTTTTTTTTTTTGAGACAGAGTCTCACTTTATTGCCCAGGCTAGAGTGAGTGCCGTGGCATCAGCCTAGCTCACAGCAACCTCAAACTCCTGGGCTCATGCAATCCTTCTGCTTCTGCCTCTGCCTCCCAAGTAGCTGGGACTACAGGCATGTGCCACCATGCCCGGCGAATTTTTTCTATATATATTAGTTGGCCAGTTAATTTCTTTCTATTTATAGTAGATATGGGGTCTCGCTCTTGCTCAGGCTGGCCTGGAACTCCTGAGCTCAAACGATCCGCCCACCTCGGCCTCCCAGAGAGCTAGGATTACAGGCTTGGGCCACCGTGCCCGGCCTGTTATTTTCTTTCTAAAAATGGTATATGGCATTGTTTTTTTGTGTCCCTTCCAACCCTTAATATTACTTTTTTTTTATGAGACCAGGGTCTTACTCTGTCCCCCAGGCTAGAGTGTAGGAGTGTCATCACAGGTCACTGCAACCTCAGCTTCCTGGGCTGAGCCATCCTCCTGCCTCAGCCTACCGAGTAGCTGGGACCACAGGCGTGCACCACTATGCCCAGCTAATTTTTCTATTTTTTGTAGAGATGGGGTCTCACTTTGTTGCCCTGGCTAGTCTTGAACTCCTGGCCTCAAGTGATCCTCCCGCCTTAGCCTCCCAAAGTTCTAGGATTACAGACTTAAGCGATCGCATATGGCCTCATTAATATTATTCCTAAAGTGAAAATTTGATAAATTAAAACAATCAACTTCCCTTTTTACCTATGTTTAGTTTATTACAACAAAGGCTGGATATGTTTTTGGCCAGTTATATGTATTTTATTATTCATCTATGTAAATGTATTATATTAATTCTTTTTTCTCTCCTGTGTTGCAAACACTAGTATCTAACTTTTTTTTTTTTTTTTTGAGCCAGAGTCTTATTCTGATGCCCGGGCTAGAGTGCCATGGCATCAGCCTAGCTCACAGCAACCTCAAACTCCTGGGCTCAAGCAATCCTCCTGCCTCAGCCTCCCCAGTAGCTGGGACTACAGGCATGCACCACCACACTCAGCTAATTTTTTCTATATATTTTTAGTTGGCCAATTAATTTCTTTCTATTTTTAGTAGAGACGGGGTCTCACTCTTGTTGAGTCTGGTTTCAAACTCCTGATCTTGAGCAATCCTCTCATCTCGGCCTCCCAGAGTGCTAGGGTTACAGGCGTGAGCCACCGCGCCCGGCTGACATTTCAGATTAATGGAGAAATTTAGTATTGTTAGTATGTGAAAATTCTGTTAGTGTTTTGACTGGGATTGTAATTAAATATATTAATTTGTGGAGAACTGACATCTCGACAATATTGAGTTTTTCCATCAGGAACAAGTTTTATCTTTTATTCAAGTGTTCTTTTGTTTCTCATAATAAAGTTTTGCTTTTTCTTCCTATAGCCCCTGCATGTTTCTTTTAAATTAAAAAATATATATATTTACTTGGGTCTTGAATCTCAAAATTACAGATTTTACAGTGGCCTATTTTCAGATATTTTCCTGACTATTCAGACTAACAGACTGAATGCGAAATGTATTTACATTTTGTGGCCAGTGAGGCATATGAATGAGATGGACACCTGACAGAAACATACACTCCCCTTTTTTTTAACATTAATGATTAAGCATTTTAAAATTGATTTAAAAATAATATGTTAAAGAAAAGAGAATATTCAAAAAATACAGAAATGTTTATAATCAAATAAGTCCCTGGTACTCTGGCCCTTAGTTTCTCTCCTTATAGGAAAGCACTGTTAATAATTTCTTTTGAGGCCAGGTGTAGTGGCTCACGCCTGTAATCCAGCACTCTGGGAGGCCGAGGTGGGAGGATCGCTCAAGGTCAGGAGTACAAAACCAGCCTGACCAAGAGTGAGACCCCATCTGTACTAAAAATAGAAAGAAATTAATTGGCCAACTAAAAATATATAGAAAAAATTAGCCAGGCATGGTGGCGCATGCCTGTAGTCCCAGCTACTCGGGAGGCTGAGGCAGGAGGATTGCTTGAGCCCAGGAGTTTGAGGTTGCTGTGAGCTAGGCTGACGCCACGGCACTCTCGCCTGGGCAACAGAGTGAGACTCTGTAAAAAAAAAAAAAAAAAAAAAAAAAAAAAAAAAATTTCTTTTGTATTCAGAGATAGTCTGTCATATACATTATATATGTATATATCCCTCTTTTGTTATACAAATGGTATATTACATTTTTTCTCAATTTTCTCTTTTTTGCTTATCAATAAGCCTTACAGTTTATCTTGGTTCTTTTTGTTTGTTTGTTTGAATCAAGAGTCTTGCTGTGTTGCCTGGGCTAGAGTGCCATGGCATCAGCCTAGCTCACAGCAACCTCAAACTCCTGGGCTCAAGCGATCCTCCTGCCTCAGCCTCCCAAGCAGTTGGGACTACAGGTACGTGCCACCACGCCCGGCTAATTTTTTTCTATTTTTAGTTGCCTGGTTAATTTTTTCTATTTTTTTTTTAGTAGGGCTGGGGTGTCACTCTTGTTGAGGCCGGACTTGGACTCCTGATCTCAAGCCATCCTCCTGCCTCGGCCTCCCAGAGTGGTAGCATTATAGGCGTGAGCCACCGTGCCCGGCCACCTTAAAGTTTGAGAGGCATTGTTTTAGCTATTCATTATATCACAAGCAATCGAGGTGACCCCAGGAGAACCATTTATAAATATTCATTCATTCATTTGTTTATCCACAAAACAAATAACTTTTTTTTTGAGACACCATGTTGCCCAGTCTGGACTCATGGGATCCTCCTGTCTCGGCCTCCTGAGCAGCTGGGACTACAGGCCAACACCACTGTGCCTGGCAAAACAAATACCGCTTGTGCATGTAATTTTCATTAGACATTAGTAGTACTAGTTATAATAATAATAGTAATATAGTAAGAATGTAATGAGCTAGGCATTTTACACAATGCACAATCACAAGAAACCTTGAAAGGAAGATGGTATTAGATTCATTTTACAGTGAAGTCACTGGGGGTGAAGGAGCATGCCTATAACTCAGCAAGTGTATGAATGATTTTCATTTTGTCCTAAAAACAGAGGGTGTAACATCTTATGCTTTGAAATCCTTGATAAACATACAGCCCATGTTTGGTGTATATAAAACAGCAAAACATGATCTGGTTACTTATGTCAGTGCTAAGCCTTCCAGTGGAAAGGAACGCAGAGAAGAGAAAGCAAAAATTCCTTCATTAAAGAAGATGATGCTCTCCCGTCCACACCAGACATATAAATGGAATAAAACACCCATTTGCCTTGCAATCTTTGTGTGGAGGGGTAAAAGTAATTTCAAAACTGTCGGAAAAAAAAATCCCTGGAGGACCTTGCATTTCTCAAGTGTTTTGCGTCAAATCTTTTTGTTTGACCGCAAAAGCCCAGTGGTGATTTCAGCTGAACAGCAGGAAAGAGAGGGATGTGATACAGTCCTCTATGTGACCACGAGCTGGCCACTGATTTCTCTGGTCTCGGTGCATATCATTAAGTAGGAGGTGACTCGTCAGAGAACGCTGCTTTGGATGCTGTCGTTGAAGTGGGGCAAGATAACGCTTTTTACTACCCATCACAAATCAACTTGCTTCTGTCAACAGAATGCTTCTTGAGATCCTGCTCTGCATTTTCCTCATCTTGTTTGCCTGGCAAGAGAGATTCCTGCCACAGGCAACTGACACACTGAAATGCCTTTGATTTCTACTCCAGAGTATTGGGGCACGCGTGTTTGCTAAGCAGTAAACATAGTTTTCACGGTCATAGTCATATTTTCCAACGCTGCAAGAAAGCCCATTTACGGTTTTAGCTACGGAAAACAAAGCCTGTTTTCCTACTAGAAAAAACAAAAACATCAGGGCCGGGCGCGGTGGGTCACGCCTGTAATCCTAGCACTCTGGGAGGCCGAGGCAGGAGGATCGCTCAAGGTCAGGAGTTCGAAACCAGCCTGAGCAAGAGCGAGACCCCGTCTCTACTAAAAATAGAAAGAAATTAATTGGCCAACTAAATAAAAATATCATAAAACAAAAAATAAGTTACAAAATATTGGCCAATTGAGGCGAAGCAATAAGGATGTTTTAGGTAAAGTAATTCTAGCTGTCTTAAAGCAAGAGAATTGGCGTACCCGAATGTGGCTTTGTAGGATTGCCATGGGCTCCACGAGCTTGCTTTCCGTTGGTGAGAGGAACGCTTGCTTTTTGAAGAAACGTGCCACACACGCTGTAATGTTAACAAGAAGGGAAGGCTTTGTGTGCCAGGAAATCACTCACGTGAGATGGGATCCTTTTAAACAAATCTGGCGGCAAGCTCTTTCTGAAAGCTTGAATGAAGAATGAAATAATCTAAAATTGTGTTCATGGCAACCACCCTCAGCTTTTCATATGGAGTTTGCAGGGCCTATCTGAAAACACAAATTTAGCCCAGCTAAAGCGTGCACAAAGAGTGCTTCTATGGCTGATTGGGAAAGCTGCCAGGGGTGGTGATGATTTTTAAATTTATGCCAAGTTCTAGATCTGACTAGAGATAAAGCATGTTCGAAAAAAAATGAGCTGTCAGTACTTCTGGGGTGGGGGTTAAGCAATCTGTGTGTCTCAGAGTGGCGTTCAAGTTCAGGATGGCAAAGGGTAGACAGTTCAACAATGAGGGAAAGAAGTTGCTTTGGTTGTTTTTTTTTTTTTTTTTTTCCCTTCCTATAACCAAAGACTGAACTTTTTTCCCTTTGTCGCATTTGGCTCTGTATCTTTTTCTTAAGTGGCCCCGTTTACAAGTAATGTTTTACTTAGGATATTTTGATACTGCTGGAAACGGAAAAGCTTTCAATTCCCCAAGCCCGGGTAAAACTCCATATCTTTTCATATTTGCAAGTTTGTTTTTCTCATCCCGTTAACATTCCTCTTTCCAATGGAAACACACTGTTTCTATCTCCATCCTACTTGTCTGACCTTCCGTATCACTGATGATTTGCAGAAATGAAAAAAGAAGAGGAGGAAGAAGGAATTAATGCCTCTGCATTCTTTCCCCAGTTTGAGTCCTTTCTCAGTTTGGAGACTCCACTGCCTGTTGCTAGTGAGGCCCCTTGACCTTGACCTCTGGAGAGGATTCAGCAAAGGCAGGACCGGGGCCAAGAAATTAAATTGGATCAAACTTCTGAATAGTGTCCAAAACACAATATTGGGGCTTCCATCACCCTGAATAAAGACCAAAATAACTCCTACAGTTTACTGCCCTTGGCAACACAAGCATGATAGGAAAAATGGAGCCGTTACTACTTTTTTTTCCTCCTTTTTAATAAATAATATCCCAGGGTAGGAAAAAGTAATTATTTAGTTCATATAGGAAGTGGTAACCATCAAAAATCTCTTTTTTTCTTTCTTTCTTTCTTTCTTTCTTTCTTTCTTTCTTTCTTTCTTTCTTTCTTTCTTTCTTTCTTTCTTTCTTTCTTTTCCTTCCTTCCTTCCTTCCTTCCTTCCTTCCTTCCTTCCTTCCTTCCTTCCTTCCTTCCTTCCTTCCTTCCTTCCTTCCTTCTTCCCTTTTCTTTCTTCCTTTCCTTTCCTTTCCTTTTTCCTTTCCTTTTTCCTTCTCCTTTCCTTTCCTTCCTTTTCTCTCTCTCTTTTTTTCTTTCTAAAGCGATAGAACACAGTTTTGTCTGAAGCTTGCTTTTGCCATCCTAAAAGGCAGAATTTGGCCCTCTGTCCAAACAGATGATAAATAATTTTAGATTTGTGAGAAATCCTAGGCCTGTCTAGGATAAAAAATGTACATTTATTTAAATATGAGAGGCAATCTCTTGAGAGCATTATGTGGGAACCGTGCTATTTAAGTATCTCCATGCCGGAAAGGCTGTCTCTTCAAATCATTCTAAGCTTCCTGCCCTGGAGAGTGAAGCCTTGTCATAGGGATAGGAGAAAAATACTGGATTCCAAATCAAGCGACGTAAAGCTCCAGCTCGATCTCTACTGAAAATGTGCTTTGTTACCTTCGGCAAGTCATTTTCTCTCTCTCTCCTCCTTAGCGAACTGATAAATAAAATGAAGTGGGAGAACTAAGGCAGTGAATTTAAACTCCCATTTTTGTTTTTTTTTTCTTTCCTTTCCTTTTTTTTTTTTGAGACAGAGTCTCACTCTGTTGCCCAGGCTAGAGTGCCATGGTGTCAGCCTAGCTCACAGCAACCTCAAACTCCTGGGCTCAAGCGATCCTCCTGCCTCAGCCTCCTGAGTAGCACGTACCACCATGTAGGCATGCACCACCATGCCGAGCTAATTTTTTCTATATATACATTTTTAGTTGTCCAGCTAATTTCTTTCTATTTTTAGTAGAGATGGGGTTTCACCCAGAGTGCTAGGATTACAGGAGTGAGCAGCCACACCCAGCCTAAACTCTCATTTTAAATTTAATTTACTTCGTACTGTGGTGTCCTCTTATCAAATGCAATTTTACATAAACTCTGGTATATAATATAGATGAAAACTATATTTTACTAGATAATTTATAGATTCTAAATGATAACCTTTCTTCAAAACAAAACTCAGGCAATGAGAACAGAGGCTATTTTGGTATTGCTAAACAATTGAAATGGGAGTTGTATTATTATTATTTTTATTTTATTTTTTGAGACAGAGTCTCACTTTGTTGCCCAGGCTAGAGTGAGTGCCATGGCATCAGCCTAGCTCACAGCAACCTCAAACTCCTGGGCTCAGGCGATCCTACTGCCTCAGCCTCCCGGGTAGCTGGGACTATAGGCATGCGCCACCATGCCTGGCTAATTTTTGTATATATATTTTTAGTTGGTCAATTAATTTATATTTTTAGTAGAGATGGGGTCTCGCTCTTGCTCAGGCTGGTTTCGAACTCCTGACCTTGAGCTATCCTTGGACCTGACCTTGGGCCCTCCTCGGCCTCCCAGGGGAGTTGTATTATTAATAGTTTCCCAGGGCTCGCCCTAACAAACTACCACAAACGGCTGCGTTTATTGCTCTGCCTCGGTTTTCTCTTCTTGTAAGGACACCAGTTATACTGGATTAAGGGCCCATCCTAATCGGGTATGACCTCATCTTAACCTGGTTGCATCTGATTCGGGATAGAAACCTGAATTCAACCCACTCATTTATAACTCACTGAGTTATAAATGACAACTGCAGTGTTCTATTGTTACGGCAAGTGTTACAGCTCTTGACCTGAGAAAGAACCAAACGGCACACGAAGAGTCGGAGAACAGTCTTCAGGCTCAACACACCTAGTGTTACAGCTGTCTTCTGATCTTCTGCCCCCCCCCCTTCCTTGTTCTCCTCCTGCTTTTATACCCTTGGTAGGGCTCAAAAAGTGTCCAATCAACTACAAGCTTTAACATCCAATCAACATCAAGCTTTAACATCCAATCAAAAACAGTGGGATTCAAAAATTACCCAATCAGGATCACGCAAGCAACATGGCCTGAACCAGACAGCAGCAGGTAGGCCTGGGGGCATTCCGGCTCCCGGGGCCCAGGTGGCTCTGTGTGGCAGGCTGGCCCCAGCAGCGTGGCCTCCAACTGGCCACACGCAGCGCTGGCCCGAGGAGATGCGGAGCAAGGGGGAGGCGACAAGCAGCCACGTCCTGGCGCCCGACATTTTCTGTATCACTGTTAACACATTAACATTAGTATCTAATTTATTTTTGTTTTTTGTTAGGTAGTACCATGTGGAAAATAATTCTGGGCCCACACTGATAAGTAATTATAAGTGAGTCTTTTATTTTTTTATTTTTTAAAATATTTTATTAAATATTTTTTATTCTTATTTTTTATTTTTTTTTACATTTTCTTCTCTTTAATTCAACTGAAACAGAGTCCTTTTTTGCTGTTGTTGTTTATTTAAACATGTCACTTTGCACTCTCAATCTCAATTCCTTCAGTTAAACTGATCGAGAAGTCTGAAAGAGCAGCAATAGGAAATTTACACAGCAATGTTAAATTACTGACAATATCCTAGAAAACACTCACTTTCCTTACTGGGGAGTATTTAAAAAGTATTTGGTTTTTAAAAGGAGTTGATGAATGGACTTCTGAGGAAGCTTAAATCATCATTATATTTGCCTGACACTATGTTTTGAAATGTCGTAAGACCCTGAGTTATTTTTAATGGTGCCTTCTGAAAACATCTTTTTAGTCTCATATTCTGCCAGACATTCCCTCACAATTTCAAAAGAGTAAAAAAAGTGTTCTTTTGTATTTTAGATCAAACTTGCATTCAGTCTTGTTGCTGACACTTTATCTGCTGTTGTGAGCAGTTAACAGGGAGACCCTGCACTGCCCAAATGAGCCCATTCAGCTAATTAGAAATATCATCCAGGTACATTATCTGGTACAGCTAAATTATGCTCAGAGGTGTTTAATTAATGGAGTTTTCCTTTTCTTTTTTTTTGAGACAGAGTCTAACTCACTTGCCTGGGTTAGAGTGTTGTGGCATCAGCCTAGCTCACAGTAACCTCAAACTCCTGGGCTCAGACAATCCTCCTGCCTCAGCCTCCCAAGTAGCTGGGACTACAGGCATGCGCCACCATGCCCGTCTAATTTTTTCTATATATTTTTAGTCAGCCAATTAATTTCTTTCTATTTTTAGAAGAGATGGGGTCTCACTCTTGCTCAGGCTGGTCTCAAATGCCTGAGCTCAAGCAATCCACCTGCCTCGGCCTCCCAGAGTGCTAGGATTACAGGCATGAGCCACCGCGCCTGGCCTAATGGAGTTTTCTTAATACAAAAACTCCAATTTATATTTTTATTTGAAATATTTGTCCTAGTACTTTGTCTTGAAGCTATTAAAAATTTCAATGTTATATGTTCTGGAACTTATCACACTTATTAATATTATAAATAACTCTGAGAAGTGTTCAGTTTAAGGACAATGTCTTAATATATTTAACAATTGTGGAGTTTTTTAAATAATAAAACAGTTCATTGTAGCTTCATTTGAAATATCTGTATAAGCACCTTATCTTGAAACTTTTAAAACCCTCACTATGAAAATATGCTTTCTGGAAATTTCCACCCTTATTGTTACAATAACTCTAGAAAGTCCTCAGTTTAAAGACTATGCCTTAAAAAATTGACAATTTTTGTGGCTTTATCCACCATTTTCTAAAATGTTGCATGGACAACTATTTAGCACAAATACAATGACCATGCGCAGATTTTGGCAACTGCTTTTATCTGAACAACTCTTTGCATGCCATCAGAATAGACTTGGCTACATTTTTGACAAAATTATTCAATGACATTTTAAAATTGAATCTAAAAACTTTTTTTTTCTCCAATTGTGTTTTATATAATAAATCTTCTTCGTGTTCATTTGTGTGAGTAGGTATGATAACCAGAAAAATCTGGAGATAAGCAAATGCACATTTTATCCAGCTGAATTATGAAATCTAAGTTTTAAAGGAATTCACCAGATAGGTATTTTGAATGTGTCCTTTTGGATTGGATCACCAACACTAACCAGCATAGTTTGATCCCTCAAGGGTATCCGGAAATACAGGAGGGCATTTTTGGTTGTCTCAATACCTAAAAGTGCCACTGACACTTAGTTTCCTAGAGCCAACGATGCTGAGTGACTTGTATGGGTCCCACCTTGAATGCCACTAATGCCAGGACTTCATCAGAAAATGGGAGTATTGTTTTTGTGAATGTTTGTTTATTTAACACAGCCCAGACTTTAATACGCTCTTTCTGATAGAATGTATCTTTTCTTCACTTATTACTTACTTTGAATGATCCTGTAGACTTCACATTTAAATTTCGTTCACATACAATTTGTGTTGATGACACTAAGTAGTTCAGTTAAGTAGGAACATCTGAGTTCCTTCCTTTGAGGCTCACTGTGTTTTGTTTCAAAATCATGTAATTTGGCAGGACTATAGAACTGTTTTATAAAATTTCACTGCATGAAATTCAAGTCGAGCAGTTTAAGTTACAGTACAAACGGAATTGGGTGATGGATACATTCTCACTGTGTTTTCTTGCCTTCAGAAGATTTTTGTATGAAACTTATAGGCACTTGCCCTCATTTCATATACTGTAGGTAGAGATATAATGGAATATAATTTAATGCCAAATTGGCACTTTTCTTCAGGATGTGCAATCTTATTTTATTTATCATCATATTTTCTCATTAAATTAACTTTTTATTTGATTATTTTTAGAGTCAGGGTCTTGTTCTGTCACCCAGGCTGGAGTGCAGTGGCACAATCATAGCTCACAGCAGCCTCAAACTCTTGGGCTCGAGCAATTCTCCCACCTCATCCTCCTGAGTAGCTGGGTCTACAGGCCCACCCCCCCACCCCCATTTTATTACTTTTTGTAGAGACAGGGTCTCTTTCTGTTGCCCAGGTTGAAATTTAACGTTCTAACCAGTGATTCATTTCTGCTTTTAAAGGTAATTACTTCATCTCTCTCACTAGAAAAAAATTTTCTAAGAAATATAAACAAAAAGTATCCCAAACTTAAACCTTAAGCTTAAATAATTATCATGACATGTGTTGCTTGTTTGCTTGTTGCTGTACAGCTTTCTGTGGCTTTGAGACAGCAGCAAGAGCTGAGCAGAAGCACTTGACCTTCGTCTGGCATTTGATGAATGCATGCTATGGTTAAGTCTACTCCCTTGTATAATTTTATGGGAGAGGTCATGTGCAAGTCTGAATTGTTTTAAAAAAAGACTGGTGCAGATTATTACCTACTCAATACATTTTATATATATATATATATATTATATATATATATGCCAGAGATGGATAAAACTGCTATGTTTCAAAGTCTGCACAAATGTGAAGAAGTCTGAATGGAAGTTAACATGTTGGTGGTCTCCAATGTGTTCAAAGCTGGTGTTTTAATAATATTTTATTTTTTTTATTTTTTTTGAGACAGAGTCTCACTCTGTTGTCTGGGCTAGAGTGCCGTGGCATCAGCCTAGCTCACAGCAACCTCAAACTCCTGGGCTCAAGCAATCCTCCTGCCTCAGCCTCCCGAGTAGCTGGGACTACAGGCATGCACCACCATGCCCGGCTAATTTTTTTCTGTATTTGGTAGAGATGGGGTCTCGCTCTTGCTCAGACTGGTCTCGAACTCCTAACCTTGAGCAATCCGCCTGCCTCGGCCTCCCAGAGTGCTAGGATTACAGGTGTGAACCACCATGCCCAGCAGCTTTAATGACATTTTAAAAGTAGTTAAAAATATATAATGGATGACTTCTGACCAGTCTGAGCTGTTGGCTTGATCTGATCAGTTTTATCCTTTTTTTTTCCTCAGTCCAACCTAGTAATTGGCTGTGTCAGTTTGTTTAAAATGACTCCGGAGCAGACATGGCTCCCTGTCAAGATTTTCTCCTTTCCTCTTGTACAGATCCTAATTCTAAGCTCCCAAGGGCTGACAGGGTTGCCACGTGCCATAGCCGAGGAGGAAGCAATTCATTTCATGGTCTTTCCTTGGTTTGTTTCACTGGGCAGTGAATGGTAAGCCTGTCTGTGTTTCTTTGGTTCACACCACCAACTTGGCAAGAACCAGCGGCCCTCAAATGTAGCTGTGTCCGCCTTTATTTATGACAGGAGGCCCAGACCACAGCTTTGTAAGGTGTTGTACCTTCGTCCTGCAGGTGGCCTTCTGGCAGGTGGACACCCATGCCTACCCACATGGGGCCCATGGAAACTTCTGGATCTCTTGTCCCTTCAGGAGTTGCAGGGAAACCCAGGGGTGCTTTCTAGCTCCCCTGCTGAGGTTTCTCCACTGTCTTGCTACCTTGTAGCCCAGAGTGCTTTTGTATGGCTGTGGCTTTCAAGATGTTCCAGATTGTAAACTGAACCTGTAGTCTCTCTCTCCTTTTTTTTTTTTTTTTTTTTTTTGAGACAGAGTCTCACTTTATTGCCCAGGCTAGCGTGAGTGCCGTGGCGTCAGCCTAGCTCACAGCAACCTCAAACTCCTGGGCTTAAGCAATCCTGCTGCCTCAGCCTCCCAAGTAGCTGGGACTACAGGCATGTGCCACCATGTCCAGCTAATTTTTTCTATATATATTAGTTGGCCAATTAATTTCTTTCTATTTTTATAGTAGAGATGGGGTCTCACTCTTGCTCAGGCTGGTCTTGAACTCCTGAGCTCAAACGATCTGCCCACCTCGGCCTCCCAGACAGCTAGGATTACAGGCTTGAGCCACCGCGCCCGGCCTCCTTTTTTTTTTTTTTGAGACAGAGTCTCATTCTGATGCCCGGGCTAGAGTGCCGTGGCATCAGCCTAGCTCACAGCAACCTCCAACTCCTGGGCTCAAGCAATCCTCCTGCCTCAGCCTCCCGAGTGGCTGGGACTACAGGCATGAGCCCCCATGCCCGGATAATTTTTTCTATATATTTTTAGTTGGCCAATTAATTTCTTTCTATTTATAATAGAGACAGGGTCTCTCTCTTGCTCAGGCTGGTTTTGAACTCCTAACCTCGAGCAGTCACCCGCCTCGGCCTCCCAGAGTGCTAGGATTACAGGTGTGAGCAGCAATTGCACTTTGTTTCTCAACGATCAACCCAACAGGACAGGGTGATCCATCACCCCCTTGAAGACCTGCAATAGCGAGGAGGTTTTCTTTGTAGACAACATGCCAATTCGTGGTTAAGGCTCTGAAGGAAGGAAAGAAAAGAGAGGCTTAGGATAAGGGAAGCAGCATGCACATGTTAGGTGAGATGACCTTGCCCTGCTGAATACAGCACGGAGAGAAAAGGCAACGACTAGTGGAACCTGGGGGAATTTTAGGAAACGTGCATCTGAACTTTCTCTAAAGTAGGCCCCAAAAGAAAGCTGCTCTGGCCATTAACTCCAGTATGAAGTTTACTAGATAGGTGAGTCTCAATCTTTGGCTAAAAGGAAAATTTGGTGATTTTGAAAAAGCAAAAGTATCCTTCTAGGGAGAAGAGATATCACAGTGAATGCTTTTGTAAAACTTGCCATTTTTTTTTTCCCTAGAAAGGGTCTTGCTCTGCCACCCAGGGTAGAGTGCAGTGACGTTATCATAGTTCCCTGCAACCTCAAACTCCTGGGCTCAAGCAATCCTCCTGCCTTAGCCTCCCAAGTAGCTGAGACTACAGGTGTGTGCCACCATGCCCGGCTAATTTTTCTATTTTTTGTAGAGGTGAGGGTCTCACTCTTGCTTAGGCTGGTCTCAAACTCCTGGCCTCAAGCAGTCCTCCCGCCTTGGTCTCCCAAAGTGCTTGAGCTATTTTTGACGGCCTAAAGCTTTGGTCGAAATCAGACTGATGTGGGTACTGTTTCTCCATCCTTGGAAGTGAAAAAAATGTCTCTTAGGATATGTTCAAGGGAAATGAGATGAAGTGGCAAACAAGAGAGAGATGCTCTTGGTGAAACCCAGATGAACTCCTTCATCTTCCTACCTTCAAATCTGCCACCCCAGCTTCCCAAGTACCCATGCTTTCTGCCTTTCTTCATGTTCTGCTTTGTCACTGCCCCCTCCTTCACCTGCATTCTGAATTCCAGCTCCTCTCATGGCCTCTCTCCTGCATCGGCATTTCCTGCTCTTTCCAGAGCTGTTTCTGTGGGCGGGTAAACTGCTGAGTGTGTCCTGTTAGTTGACCCAGGGGTTTCTCCTCTATTGCCCCATTTCCCAACTCCTCTTGCACACAATGTTCTCGAAAGTGTAGTCAGCAATTGACTGTGTATACTTGCCCATTGTTTCTTTCTTTCTTTCTTTTTTTTTTTTTTTGAGACAGAGTCTCCCTTTGTTGCCCAGGCTAGAGTGAGTGCCGTGGCGTCAGCCTAGCTCACAGCAACCTCAAACTCCTGGGCTCAAGCAATCCTCCTGCCTCAGCCTCCTGAGTGGCTGGGACTACAGGCATGAGCCACCATGCCCGGGTAATTTTTTCTATATATATTAGTTGGCCAATTAATTTCTTTCTATTTTTAGTAGAGACAGTCTCGCTCTTGCTCAGGCTGGTTTCGAACTCCTGACCTGGAGCAATCCGCCCATCTCAGCCTCCCAGAGTGCTAGGATTACAGGCCTGAGCCACCACGCCCGGCCCCCACTGTTTCTTTAACTGTGTCTCCAGGCCATGTCTGTCCACGCCACCTCACTGTGAGTGCCTTTGTCCAGGTCAGCAACGACCTCCGCAGAGCCAACTCGTAAGTCACTTTTGGGGCCACATCAACCTGTGTGTAGCACTTGAGGCAGTTATCACTCCCTCCCCTTTCACTCTTCTGCACTTGCATGGCCACACTGTGACCCGTGTCACAATCATACCACTGGGGTCATTGCTATTCCTGCTTTCGCTCTGGCTATAACTCAAGTCATTTCTCACACAACACCCAGAGTGAGGTTTTTTTTTTTTTGTAATCTGAATCAGATGACATTTCCATGGTTTTTTTTTTTTTTTTTTTGAGACAGAGTCTCACTGTGTTGCCCGGGCTAGAATGCCGTGGCGTCAGCCTAGCTCACAGAAACCTCAAACTCCTGGGCTCAAGCAATCCTCCCACCTCAGCCTCCCGAATAGCTGGGACTACAGGCATGCACCACCGTGCCCAGCTAATTTTTTCTATTTTTAGTTGTTTGGCTAATTTCTTTCTATTTTTAGTAGAGACGGGATCTCGCTCTTGCTCAAGCTGGTCTCGAACTCCTGAGCTCAAGCAATCCTCCCTCCTCGGCCTCCCAGAGTGCTAGGATTACAGGCGTGAACTACTGTGCTCAGCCAACATTTCCATGTTTAGAAATTTCTAATGGGTTCCCATTAAATTTCCCAGATTCCTTACTATAATCTATTAGGCTGTACAGAATCTGGCCCCTACCTTCCTCTCAGCCCCTGTGAAGCTCTATGTCGCTTCTCAGATGTTCCAGCAACACTGGCCTTCTTTTCAGCCATTCTTCTCTCTGTTGTTGGAACACTCAATTGCACCTGCTATTTCCTCTGCCAAGGATGTTCTTTCTAGATCTGCATGCCACTTCTTCCAGCTGTTGAGGTCTCAGTCTAAATGTTACCTTCTCAGAAAGTTTTTCCAGAACATCCAGCCTAAAATAAATTATCTTCCATCATTAACTTCACTGCATGCAATTTTATTTTTTAATAGCATTATTTTCTTAACATTACCTGAAATAATCCTATTCAGTTGTTTACTTCTTTCTTTTTTAAAAACACATTCAGCCTGCTTGGATATTATTTCTTTTTCTCTTTCTTTTTTTTTTTTTTAATTGTTTTACTTCTTTAGTTTTCTGTATCATCTTTCTAGAATATAAATGTCATGAAAATAAGGTTCTTTTCTGCTTCGACTTTGTATCCCAAGTTTCTAGAACAATGCCTGGCAAATGCTTGGTATTCAATGGATATTAAAAATGGAAGCAGTATCATATACCGGTAGTAGTTCTTGGAGCCATATTCCGGGTTCCAGAACCTAATCTCAATTGGGCCATAATGCTACCTGGTTATCCTTCTGTTCCTCATTGGTAATATTACCTTTCCCCATGCTATTTTAAAAACTTTCCAATCTCTCTAGAACCCTAAGTACTTCTAAGCTCTCTCTCACTTTCAGAAAATATTGTACATTCTACTCCACAGAGGAAAGAAAAACTATGCCTTGGGCATCATGTCTGAAGAGGAGGAAGTAACCTATGTGTTCCACAGAGGAGAATACACAGCTAAACATTTTAAAATTTCTTTTATAATATTGTCTGCATTTCTGGTGAAACTTCAGTAGGTTAACATTCCAACCGTGTTCTGTCTTTTTTACTTTGTTTTACCCAGAATCCCCGTGAGGCGTGAAGGGAAAGTAATGAAGTGGGTTGTAGAATCTGGCTGTAAAATCTCATCTACAACGCTCCACCCTCCCCCTCTCTGAAGGTTCCTTTTTGTTAAGAGCTCACATGTCTCCTACCTTTAGGAAAGACTATTTCTCCAAGTGCTGCTCTTTTATCCTCTTCATGGCTAAAGATAATGAAACAGTAAAAAGTCAACTTTATTCGTTGTTTCTACTTCCTCTGGGTTCCCTTACTCCTCAGCTGATTCCAGTTTCATTTCTAGTCCACCACTCTACTGAATCTGCTCTCCTCAGGGAACTCGGTGTTCCTAAGTCCAAAAATTTACCAGTCTCTGTTGGTACACCTCCCAGCAATATTTAACACAGTTGACAATTTCTTTCTTCTTCAAATACTTCCTTCTGGGTTTTTGCTTTTGTGATTGTCCCCTCTCTTAGGTTTTTTGTTGTTGTTGTTGTTTTGAGATAGGGTCTGACTCTTTCACCCAGGCTGGAGTGCAATGGCATCATCATAGCTCACTGCAACTTTCAAATTCCTGGGTTCAAGCAATCCTCCTGCCTCAGCCTCCCGAGTAGCTGGGGCTACAGGTGTCCACGCTCGGCTAATTTTTCTGTTTTTTGTAGACATGGGGTCTCCTTCTTGTTCTGGCTGGTCTTGAACTCATGACCTCAAGTGATCCTCCTGCCTCAACCTCCCAAAGTGCTAGGATTACAGGCATGAGCCACTACACCTGGCCACCTGTTAGGTTTTCTCCTGTCTTTCTGGCCCCTCTGTCTTAGCTTTCTTTGTGGATTGTCTGTCTTTATCTATCCTTTAAATGTTGGTATTTTTAAGGTTCTACTCTCTTCTTATCTCACTCAACATGTTCTTTCTCAATAATCTCATTTGTTGCCATGGCTCTAAGTATTATCTATATCAGTAACTCCAACCCTATTTCTCCTGAATTTCAGACCTACATATCCAACTAACCTCTCAATGTTTCCGTTGAGTTATCTAGGCCAAAGTAAAGCCATTGTTTTCCCCACTAGATCTGCATTTCCCACAGAGTTTCCTAATCTATGAATAGTTCTCTATCCATTTGGCTAAACTGGAGAAGTAGGGCAAGTTCTAATAGTGTCAAGAACATCAAGGTTCACTAAGACCTATTCTGTGTTCTAACCATACACATTATCTGTAAACAGGCGAAGAGGTGCACAGCAGAGGCTTAACCGATCTCTACTAATTTGC
This sequence comes from Mirza zaza, assembly GCA_008750895.1. Taxonomy (NCBI): domain Eukaryota; kingdom Metazoa; phylum Chordata; class Mammalia; order Primates; family Cheirogaleidae; genus Mirza; species Mirza zaza. The sequence continues at coordinate 3,179 of VSMD01091266.1, read as the reverse complement.
AAATTACAGTCTCAAGTAGTTTTAAGACTCAGATGCTAACCTAACAAGAATCATAGAAGATCACAAGAACTAGAATACTGTGAATTGAGTTTTTTTTCTCATTATGGCAAGAGTTGTAATTGTCTGTAGACTGTTTGGAAAACTGTTTTTTTTTTTGTTGTTGTTGTCGTTCATTTTTTCCCTTTCTCTACCCTAGATGAACTTTAACTATGGAAAACTGTTAATCCATCTTTCCACAGTTCTCAAAAGGTGTGGCCTAAAGGTTTGTTATGGAAATTTCTGGAGGAGATTTTGAGCTTAAGCTAAGGATGCCTACACAATAGTCTGTTCCAATAAAATTCCAATGAGGTAATCTATAAGAAAGAAGAGAGATTTTTTTTTAAATAATAGAGTGAAATGATGTTAAATGGTTTTTTTTTTTTTTTTTGAGACAGAGTCTCACTTTGTTGCTCAGGCTGGTGCCGTGGCATCAGCCTAGCTCACAGCAACCTCAATCTCCTGGGCTCAAGCGATCCTTTTGCCTCAGCCTCCCGAGTAGCTGGGACTACAGGCATGCACCACCATGCCCGGCTAATTTTTTTTTTTTTTGTATATATATTTTTAGTTGGTCAATTAATTTCTTTCTATTTTTAGTAGAGACGGGGTCTTGCTCAGGCTGGTTTCGAACTCCCAGCCTTGAGCAATCCTCCCGCCTTGGCCTCCCAGAGTGCTAGGATTATAGGCATGAGCCACCATGCCCGGCCAGTATTTTTCTTTTATCTTGAGTTCTGCCTGAGGTCCCAGGGTTGGGTACTATGGTTATTAGAAACCCATACAGTCGAAACAGATATGCTGGACCCATTTGTCAAGATTCATTGGAGAAAGAGCCTGAGAGACTAAGGTTCAATCAGAAATACAACAATTCTCATAGTAAATGAAGCCTAGTTTTAATGATCTCAATTCCTAATTGAATTAATGTGATCAGGTATTACTATTGTCCATAGCCTTATGCCTAAAGCAAATATAAAATTCTCTTTGGAGGAAGATAAAATTATTTTAAGCCTCAAATAATTTTTAGGCTTTTTAAAAAAAATATGCATACATATTTTTAAAATATATTTAGAATGTATGGCACTCAATCACAAATAACTGGTAGTCACACAGGAGGCAAGACCATGTGACTGATAACCAAGGGAAGCACTGGACAATAACACTGGACTCACAGGGGATTCATATAATGGAGTTAATACACATATTTAAAAATGACTGCTAATTATGCATAAAGAAATAAAAGACAAGATCAAGAACTTTGACAGAAGACTGGAGAATATAAAAAATAGATATTCTAGAAATGAAAAAGAACTGAAATTAAGAACTTAGATGGACTTAATAGCAAATTAATCACAACTGAAGAGAGAATAAGTGAACTGGAAGATAAGTGAGAGGAAACTATCCAGAATGATGTACAGAAGGAATAAAAGATGGAAAAACATATGAACAAAAATGTGTATATAAGAGTACAGTGAGAAGATGTAACCTGAGTGTTATGTTTCTCTTTTCCATTCCTCTATTATGCACAGTTGTCCTGCAGCTGGGAACTTAACCATAAGACAAAAATTAAAGAATGTTTCTCTAACATGGTTGAAAGAATTGTCCAGTGAGGTTAGTTAATACTTATGCTAAACCACTCTTCAATAGGCCATCTGTAATCAGATGAGTGTTAAGTATTTAAGGAAAATTCATAAAAACTTAGAAGTGGTTTGAATCAACTTTTAAAGAGTCACTCATTGTTTGTTGTTAGTCATGGGAAATTAGACACTAGTTTCATCAGTAAAGACATTAGTAAAATCATGAATATCCAGAGATTCCTAGAGGTGGCATATGGTCCAGTTGTATGGACAATACAGAAAGCTCTTTTGGTTTTCTTTTTCTTTCTTTCTTTTTAATTTATTTATTTATTATTTGTCTCCTCCTCAGAGTTAATGGTTTTCTTTATTAAAAAGGAAATCATGGTTTTTTTTTTTTTTGGCTTCAGTCATTTCAGTATAACATCATAGTGTTTCAGAATGCCATCTTCTCCTATCTTCTATGGATGGGATCCCAACCAACAAGTAACAAGTCCAGGCCTAAGAATCCTCCTCCCTCCAGTTTTAAGGTGACTAAGTTCTTCCTGGTTATCTGTAAAGCTGATCTGCATTTTGAGGGATTTTTAAGACATGTGTGGATTGATCTCATCTCCTTTGTTACATTCTCTGAGGGCAACAAATGCTCTAAATAAAGTGATCGAGTCATTGACATTGCTGGAATTATTGGATTTGGTGTTATATACTATGTAGAGTATAGAAAGAAACTTCCTGATGCAAATATTTTGCAGGCCTAAAATCCTTTTGGAGAAATTTTCTCAAGACTGATCTCACTTGTAGTACAGGGAATACACACACACACACACACACACACACACACATACACATAAAATTATATGTATGCCAAATATTATATATGTATATTTAAATAGGTTTCTTTTCTCCTCAGTTGTACAAGACATAATAAATTCTTTAAGTATCTAATTTAATCATTTGTTAAACACTTGCAGAAACGATTTCTATAGTGACTTTTATTTATTTATTTATTTATTTTTTGAGACAGAGTCTTGCTTTGTTGCCCAGGCTAGAGTGAGTGCCGTGCCATCAGCCTAGCTCACAGCAACCTCAAACTCCTGGGCTCAAGCCATCCTACTGCCTCACCCTCCTGAGTAGCTGGCACTACGGGCATGTGCCACCATGCCCGGCTAATTTTTTCTATATACATTAGTTGGCCAATTAATTTCTTTCTATTTATAGTAGTGATGGGGTCTCGCTCTTGCTCAGGCTGGTCTGGAACTCCTGAGCTCAAATGATCCGCCCACCTCGGCCTCCCAGAGAGCTAGGATTACAGGCTTGAGCCACCGCGCCCGGCCTCACAAAACTATTCTTGAAAGCTTGGTGAATGGGGCAAACTTTTTGGAAGTAACTGTGTTGGAAGGGGAGATAATTCTTTAAAGAATGGTTATTGTAAAAGGCTCTAGGACCGACTTCTGGGAAAAAGAAGTTGGCGAGGCCTCCGCTAGAAATCTCCAGGAGAATCACCTGAGGCTCTGAGATACTGAACCCTATGGCTTTAAAAATGCAGAGTCAATGCCCAGTGTCACGGAGGATGGTGAA